>VZTT01051762.1:0-28809 GCA_013400855.1 Buphagus erythrorhynchus
GCCCGGCCCCGGTCCCGGTGATGCCTCTGCCGTGCCGCAGCCGTGACAGCCCGGCGGGCTCCGGCCCCCGGTGCGCAGGGTGACCAGGACACCGCGTCCTGGCGTTACGGGGAGGGGCCGCAGAACAAACCCGACCCTCCCCGGCCTGTTGGTAGCCTGGAGCCGGTGGTGCTGTCATCCCTCTGGTACCCGCTGAAGGTGTTTTTTCAGGGTAGGGTAATAAATCCGTTACGTTTCATTGCACCGAGACGCCTCCATTGCCCAAGACTCGCGCTGTGCGCCTTGCTGGAAAACCTCCTGCAGGTCAACTTTGTGTGTGGAGAATTAGGAGTCTCTATACAGCACGGTATATCTGTGCTGGGGGAAAAGAACCATTTAGTGCATGGAGGTATCCCTGAAGTAGCCCTGTTTAATAAGGATATTCCCTGTATCCCAAATTTTCTATGATAACCTTTTGGAGAAACTTTATAATTTCCGTCCATTTTTTTCACTGTCAGCTTTATTTTATTTGAATTACTCAGTCTTAAAAAGGACTTTAAGAGTAAGCTGTGTAGAGAATATTGGGGGAAATTACCATGATAATGAATGAAGAACTGTTTTTATGAATTATGGACCAGACTTTTTAACCACCACTTCTTCAGAGCGTAAAGAACATTTGTTAACATTGGCAGCAGGGCTTCACATGTGTTAAGAAACTCAATAAGGGCACTGGCAATACCAGGAGGATATTGATTTAAATGTGCAGTGTGTTTATACTGAAAGTGATCTTGAAAAGAGCTGGATAAGAAGTTCATTATCAGAAGTGTCTGCTGTCTGTTTTCCACATGCTTCTATGACCCTCTAGAAACCTGGGCAGGATAATTCCCAAGCCTGTCCGTGACATTAAGGCACTTCTAGAGGTGGAAGTGCCAAGGTGAAAGCTAGGTCATCGCTTGAGACAGAACAGCTGCAGGATTTTTCAGCTGCTTAGGGCTTTCATTTACTTTCCACCATTTTGAGGGTGCTATGGTGCATTAAATATCAGGTTGTTCTTGTGGTTCACTGCTTCTTTCTTATTTTTGACCTCCAGTAGAGATTTAATTAATACCATTCTTTAGGTTGCTCTTAGCTCAGCTTGATCCTTTCCAATCACTGTTTTCATTTCAGGGGTGGTTTGGGAAACATAGTGAAGTGGAACAGTTCTAACTCTTCCCGACTCCTGTGTGCTGTCCTGGGTGCCGATTTCTGACTGACAGTCTCAAGGCTGAGTGGGCTGGGATGCTCTATGATCACGCTGGTGGTCTCTGGTTTGTTTAGCTGCTGACAGCTGACATCTGTGCTGAAGAGTGATGTGTGCAGAAGGGAAAACTAGGAAAATGTCAGGGCTTTTGAGTCAGATTAATCTGTAACTGGAATCTGGCTGGAATGACATAGCTCCTGTATGCTTTTATGGATTGCATATTCAGTAGTTACTGCTTGAAGTATGGCTCTGACCCCATTTTGAAATTTAAATGGGACCAGAGGGAAGTACCACTTACAAGCTCTTTGTTTCTGTTATATATTAGGTCATTTGCACCCATTTTCCAGTCTCCCTGAGAAATTTTTCTTACTCTGTTATGTGTTCTTTACTAACTTCTAGAAGAAAGAACTACATATTCTTCAGGCAGACATATGAAGAAAAAATGTAAAATCACCCATGCTTAAGAATCTTGCTGCTGCAGTATGATAAACTGAGAAAAACGTTCCTCTCTTTCCCTTCTCTCTCAAGTCTTTACAAAGTACTTTAAGTGAGAATAGGTAATCCCTCAAGAATGAGTGTATGTTTGCAAAGGTTTTGTGGCAGAGGGTGAGATTTGCATGCAGTAAAGGTAGGTGCAATAATAATTTCTATGAGAATGGTCACAGACATCAAATTGTAAGTACCATGGTGACCTCTCTGTTCTTACTGTTATAACATGTTGAAGTCTCACCCAGTTTTGCAAAATGACATCATCCATACTTGCTGTTAAATCTTACAAAGAACTATGTATGCAGAGAGTATATGAGCTCTGTCAGTGCTCTTACAGTCACTGAGCTCTTGCAGGAATTAATCTGCTTCCAAAATGGTGCTGATGGTGTTTGTGTTCCTCCAGTTGCCTGGGAACCCTGGTCAGAGATGGGTGTTGACACAGGTGTTGTAGTAAGCTTTGAATCTGTGAAGTGGGAAGTGACAAGGGAATATAAGCTGGTAGGAGATAACACTGATGAGTGGGGATTCAGCACATTGTAGCCCAGCTCTTGCCAGTTTGCTGCAAAGGCCAGGTGGAGAGAGAAGAGTGTGTGGTTTTGAGGAGCTCCCAGGTTTAAATGAGGACTGGGTGCTAGTTTCAGTGATGCTGCCTTGGAAGAACACTTTCCATGTATCTGGGCACATGGAGAACGTGGACAAGTGCTTTTTTAGCACATCCAGTAGGTGGGTGATGGCTGTTCTTAGGAGCTCTGGCTCAGGTCTGCTGGTGGATGAGTGAAAAGGCTGCAGAAGTCTTGAAAGAGTAAACAAGGGAATCTGGTATGATCAAAGACAGTTCACTGCTGGGATGATACAGCTAGAAGTAGTGACTAAGAAAAGGATCTAGTCATCAGCTTTTAAAATAGATGTTGAGCTAAAAATGTGATGCCAGAGAAGAACAAGCACTAATATTGTTTTATTTAGTAGGAGCCCTTTTTCTTATTTTTTTTTTAAATTCTTTTAAGGATCAATATTAACTTTTAAATTTGATGATGAAAGATATAGCTATTCCTATCCCTTAGAAAATTAGGCACTTTATAACCACATATTTTGTTTTTTGAAAGGAGGCTGTAAGAGGAGAAACAGTGAAAAAATAATTTAATGGGATTTATACACAGAAAATGTTTATGAAATTTTTTATGGTATCTGTTTTTGAATTAGAAATAAAGAAATCTTAATATGTAATAGGCAACATTAAAATTTTTTCTATGACTCAAAATAACAGTGTTGTTTTAAAAAAAACTTTAAAGTTCATTTGGCAGCTCAGTACTTTTGTTTTTAGCAATTGTTCAGTCACACCAAGCAACAAAAGACCTTGAGTTTTACCTTGGACTAAATAACTTATTTCTCCAACTGGACAGCTAAACAAATGAGAGACACATTGGAGTTAAATCTGAAATTTACTTATTCTAAATTAATACCTTTTCCTTCATGTTATTTTAGCTTTCTAAATACTTCTAAAATGAAAACAAAATTAGTAATTTCTTTTCACATTATTGCTCTTTCTTTGCAGTTTTAGCAACTTCAGCATTAAGATTCTTTTATTTCAGGACTAATTTTAAGATGCATTTGTTCTTTTTTATTTTGAAGGTGAGCTCTGATTCCCTTTGATAGCACTGGAGCTGATGGTGTTCAGCGTTCAGAAGATTCAACCCTTATTGTGGGAAATTTAATTGGAAAATTGAATTTCTCAATTCAAAATTGCATGGAATCTGCTGTCCTTATTTAAAAGCTCATAAGAGATCATTGGAAGCACAAGATAAATGTTGCCAGTTAGGAAAACAAATTAAAGTGAGCCTTTTCTCGGTGTTTCACTGTTTGGTCCAAGGCTAATGTCAATAGGAACACATAACTAACACTTCTAATTATTTAGTCAGCTCCATTACTCGTGGCAGAAATTTGAGGTAGTGGCTTTTTGTTCTCCACAGCAGCTATGTCTCACTATTTGCTGACCCCACCCCAGTCTGACTGGGTAAAAGGTAAAAGGCCACAGCTTTGCAAACAGAGAGGAGCTCCCGAGTGGTCAGTGATTAGCAGCCCCGTTTGTTCCAGGGGACTGAGCCTGGGGACAGGCGGTACCAGTGGTGATTGCTCCAGGGAGCAGGGTGACTGGTGTGGGGATGGGCAGCAGCAGCCACTCCACTGCTGTGGCTGTAGCTCTGGAGGAGCTTCATGCCTAGGCCTGAGCTTTCTACTAGAGCACTTGTAGCCAGAAACCTCAGTTTTTGCTGTGAGGCTGAAATGTGTCTGCTATTCATTGGCACTTTTTCTGATTAAGTTTGATTTTATTTTATTAATAGACTTGGATCCTCTGGCTAATAAACAAACATGAGTCATCTGAAGTTGTTTGCAGCTATACTGAAGAGGCATGGCTTTCAACTTCTGGAAAAGCAGGATATAGCCAGAAGGGCATTTTTACATGGCCAACGGTATTTTTCATCAGGAACATCAGAGCCATTCCTGAGTGGGAGTAATTCCAATTATGTGGAGGAAATGTACTATGCATGGCTTGAAAACCCTAAAAGTGTACATAAGGTAAGCCTAAAACTTGACTAGGTTATGAGTGAAATAGGTTTCTTTTACTTTTTTGCTTGCTTTTTAAATAAAAAGTTCAGGAAAAGGTCTTGTGTGAAATGAAAAATGTGAAATTAATTTCCCACTTATTGATTGGGGTAAGATGTGAGGCTGCAACTATAAAAGTACAGAGGAGGCACAAGCATGGTAAGCAGAGCGGAAAGAATGAGAAGTCCAGACCAGAAACAGAAAGCTGCTCTGAAACTTTATTCCTCCATGGAAATGCTGGTCAAGCAGTCAGTTAAGTAATTAGTTACATCCAGAAGAAGACCCAAGAATAAAATATTTTTTTGGTTTATAGTAAGGCTATATCACAGAATATGTTATATTTAAATAATATGTATTGATGTTGGTACTTCTAAACTGTGTGAAGAAGATGAATGTTCAGTTGCCTTTGGATTAAATTGTGGAAGTTGTAACCTTAAACCCAAATCTGAAATTGTCAGAATATTCTTCTGAAGTATCTTGAGAAGTATTTTGTTTTGTGTCTCTCCTTCTCTCTCCAGGCAATAGGCATTTGTTTGCTTTTCTAAAAACTCTATTACCCAAATCCTTTCTTGTGGACAAAATACATAGGCTTATTTTTTAACAAGCTTTCTGCTGACAAAGAGGGCTCTGTTATGGTGATACATGTATAGTAACTTAAGACGTCGGTGAGAAGTCTGATCAATTCTAAGACAAGTCATTTTCCAGGAAGTAATGTGAATTGTGCCCAAAATGTTTAGCAAATTGGTTGTCTGTTCCCTTATTCTCGAGGCACGTATATCAAAATGTCACTTAGAAGCCGTTGTTCTAAGTCTGATAATCTGTCTAGAGTGTGAGGAAGTGATGCATGCTGAGGGCAGAAACAAAAAAAGAAACCAACAAGAGTGGTTTTGTAGCTGGTTTTTCTCTTTGGATGTTGTGTATGAACTTGGTCTTGTTGAAAGGTGACATATGTAGTGCCAACCCTGAAGCCTGACACTCACAGAGTAGATTGATCCTAGGTCTTTTGTGTTAATCCTGACCTTGGGTTGGAGAAACCTTCTCCAGGAGTGGCTCTTTCTCATCTGACTTTGAGCCCTTGACCTGTAGCTGAGCTCCACCAATGTGGGGTGGGGGTAGCACACTGTGTGGGTGCACTGAATTTCTGCAAAGCCCAAAGCGGTGTGTCAAGGCTGTAGATCAATATCAGCCCTTTTAATACTGGGGATACTGAAGGGAAGAACTCATGCATAAGGAGTGTGTGGTGACATCAAGGTGACATGTTTTCTATTGTATTTACATTATATTGGCTTCTGGCTAACTTCTTTCAGATGAATGAGATTCCTGGTCCAGCCGCTTTGCAGTGGAGTGCGTTTTGCTGCTGGGGAGCCCTGCAGGCATCTCCGGGGGAGGGAAATTCGCGTGGCGGGGCAGGGGAGCGCAGAGCCCGGCGGGGCAGGGGAGCGCAGAGCCCGGCGGGGCAGGGGAGCGCAGAGCCCGGCGGGGCAGGGGAGCGCAGAGCCCGGCGCGGCCCGGAGCTGGCCAGGGTGCTGAACCAAGGCGGCCGGGAGGTGAACACCTGCCCCTTACGGATTGCTGCTCGGCGTAGGCAGAAATGCTAAAAATCCTGCCGAAAGCCCTCCACTCGTCTGGCAGTTCAGGCGCAGTCTAATCATGGATCCTGTTGAGGTGATGAAGGTTGTGGGTTGAACAGCAAGCAATAAATCAGCACAAGTGAGTTGACAGAGGAATGTAGGGTGTGGCCTAGGGAATGGGTCCTAGGTGATCCAAGACACATTTTTGTCGTGGCTTAACCCCATCTGGCAACCACGCAGCCACTTGTGCTTTCTCACACACATGTATGGAGGGGGGAAAGAATCAGCAGGTTAGAATTGAAAAAATTTGTGGATGGAGATAAAGATAGTTTAACAGGGAATGCAAAAGCTGCATGCACAAGCAAAGCAAAACAAGGAATTCATTCACTGATTCCCGTGGGCAGGGAGGTGTTCAGCCATCCCCAGGACAGCAGGGCTCCCAAACATGTAATGGTGACTTGGGAAGACAAACACCATCACTCTGAATGTCCCCCCTTCCTTCTTCTTTCACATGATGTGGTTTGGAATATCCCTTGGTCAGCTGGGGCCAGCTGTCCTGGCTGTGTCCCTCCCAGCTCCCTGTGCAGCCCCAGCCTCCTCACTGCTGGGATGAGGAGCAGAAAGGGCTTGGCACTGTGTAAGCTCTGCTCAGCAATAACAAAAACATGTCTGTATTGCCAACCCCCTTTTAAAATCCAAACTAGTTATTGTGCAATTAACTACCTCAACCCAAACCAGCACAATTATAAAACTCTGTGAATTCTTTTCTAGGTTAACTGTGTTTAATAAACTTGCGACAGTAACAAACTGAAGTAAATTCACTGTATCCCTGATTTATGAGGCTTGAGAGAATATGGTGGATGGAAATAATGGATTACAGCTATTCCTGCCTAAATTATTAGTTTTTTCACAGTCTGTGAAAAAAGAGGATGGGGAGAAGAATGCCAATTAATTTTACTTTGTTTCATCAACAAAATTAATTTTTGGTTTCTTGAAAACCATCTCATTTCATTGGCTGAAAGCTGCAAATACCTTCTCAAGATTTTTGTTGACAGAAATTGTTCAGTTTGAGCTTTCATAAAACAAATTAAAAATGTTAAGGATTGAAATCACCCTGTTTTCTTAAAAATACAGAAAAATTTGTGCTGTGATTTTGACTGTAAAGTTGTGCATTTGCCATTCTGGTATGGAAAGGAGAGGAAGTGTTGGAAAATAATGTCAAGAGACACTACGTGGTGTTGATTATGGTTTTGTTAATGATTTGGCTCTCTGCAGGTCACCTGTTTTCGTTGTTTTATTCACTATGCCCAGCATGGTCTAGAGAACCAGCTTGTGCATTTAGACATTGCATTCTCTTTCCTCATTTTCCTTTTTATAACCTATTTCTCTTCATGTTTCTTCTTAGATAACCCCTTTTCAGAGGAGATGTGCCTCCTCATTGATTAGATGGAAAAGCTTGATTTTTCCTGGGCTTTAAAAGTCACACTCTATTCACTTGTACTTAAAAACTCCAACTAATCAGGGCTTCTGAACAGATTTCCCTCTCAGAAGACTTGACTGGACGTGTTTATTTACAGCTGTTTGAAATATGGCTGTCACATTCCAATGAGCACGCGTATGCAATGTTTCTAAGAATTTCTCGTTTCTATGTATATTATGGTTGCATATCAAGGAATGTGCATGTGTGTATATATATATAAGAGCTTTTATTCTTTGTACAAATTCATTTCAGATGATTTCCTGTTTTTCCTTGCCTTTTGAATTTCCTATTGTCAGAGTAGCCAAAACAACAATCAGAATAAAATGACGGGGGCTCTGAAAAAGGCATCATTATTTCTCCTTGAAGCTTGGTGTCAGGACCATAGATCATAAGAGAGAAGCTTGACAAGGCTCAGTTATTACTATCACAAGATTAATTACAAAACTGCATGGTTGGCTATGGAGTACATAATGCCTGCCATGTTATCCTGTGTGCAGCCGCTGTGCTGTGAGTGTGTAATCACCTCCTTGTTTATGGACTGGGAAAAAATGTGGGGGTTTGTTTTGCTTTGACTTAATTTCATTTATTTTCTTTTAAAAATAATATAATGGTGCTCAGTGTATGTCTTCTAAGGCATTACTGTCCTTACTGCAGTTGATGAATATTGTGATGGCACTAGGAAAAAACCCCAAACCATCAAGATAAAGCATATGTTACTTGTTATTCTAATTGCAACACTGTTTATGATATGACAGTAAAGTGTTGCCACTGAATACTTGAATTGTGTTATATTACTTGAGAAGTAATAGTTAACTACAATATAGATTTGCCGGCAGAAGGAAAGAAAAGATATCATTTATTACTGTAGTTTTTTTTTTTTTTGGTTAATGTATTTTTGTATTATAAATCTCCTCTACCACTTTCTTGAAGAACTTTACGAATTTAGTTGAGAAACTGCAGGTTTTCTGTGAGAGGAAGCTGGTCTTCTGTCTGTTTGGTCACATGGCAAATGCTGTTGCCAAAGACTGACATTGATACACAGAACTTGAAGACTATAATCTGGTATCAATCTTGAAAGACACTATAGAAATTTGTAAAGGCTTTGATGGATGTGTATCTAGTAAAAACTAATTTTCTGTAGCCAAATGATGTATTTTCCCTCCCCTCTGATTAAATGTCAAGCCTGTCCAACAAATCAATAAGTTCAAAAATGTGATAGGAAGAAATAGTCTGGGTCCATTCTGTCTCAGCTGGCTGCATCCTCAGATGGAAATATTTTTTTGATATTTGTGAGTTTGCATGAAGGAAGAGCCC
This sequence comes from Buphagus erythrorhynchus, assembly GCA_013400855.1. NCBI lineage: Eukaryota > Metazoa > Chordata > Aves > Passeriformes > Sturnidae > Buphagus > Buphagus erythrorhynchus. Next base: position 8,675 of record VZTT01051762.1, read on the forward strand.
TATACTGATTCTTCTTAAACAGATCACTTGTTGGGCAAGTCTTTTTGGAGTTTAACAACTCTCTCAGCAGAGCACTTGCCTAAAAACACATTCAGTTGCTTGTGGGACTGTGCTGTGATAATAGTTACATTTAAATGAAAGGTTTTACTCAACAAATGAATAGTTAGGTTTTTATCATCATTGTATGTGTATCATGGTGTTAGATAAAGTAAGGAAGAAACCTTAATATGAGCAAAGCAAATTCTTTATTAAAACTTCAAACGTGAGAGATGTCATGGATCCAAATGTGTGTTTGGAATTTCCTAACTCAATGCTTAATGAGAATTTATAACTCTGTATTACCCAAATAATTTCTCCAATCTAAGTAACTCTAGTAGTTTAAAAAGGGGTTATGATTGTTTTTCACTGTCAGGGGTCTCCAGACTCTCAGACTGGGTGCTGTGTAGGCATGGAATAGCAATACTGTTCTTAACACAGACCAAGAAGGTGTATAGAGAGAATCCCAGAAATACAGTCACACTAATAGGCTCTTGTAGACCACTTATAGGATGTAAATTCAGACTTCTAATCTCAATGTGGCTGCCAAGATGTGAAGGTAAGAAGAATATAGGAAACAGGCATAAATAAGAGAAGGGAGGAGGAATGAATTCTTCATCAGTGTGTCTGGAACTGGCCACCCCACATGATCTGTCTGCCTTAATTTGCCAGGGCAAATAAAAGTCAGGCTATGTTTAGATAAGCCTGTGTAAGAGCAGGGTGATGAATTAAGTTTACTGTATTTGTACTGATGAAGCTTTGTATGAATAAAGAAGAGGGATGCATTAAAGCAGTGTTTGTTGGCCTCATGCTAATGATGAGATTCCCACCCACGGGTTCAGTGAATCCCCCCACTTCCACAACTTGAACTTGGAAGATTGGATGATGTTTAGCTCCTTTATGCTGCCCCTCCCATGGTACACCTTCGAGCATTTAGAAATTTCAGTATGGAGACTTTTTGTTAATGAAAACAGAAAGGATTTGGTAAATATTTTTTGTCATGCCATGCTTGTATTACGTTATTTTGATTATTTTGTGGGTTCTGTAATGCATATATTAAGTAATCTTTTAAAAATAATTGCTTTGGACTACTTTTTCTTTTTTCTGGCACTTGATTCTTTGAAATGTAATGGAAATCTGCAAGGCTTGCAGCCTTGCAGAAATTTATCTCTTGCAGGTTTTCGATTCCAGTCACAAAGACATGCAAGTTTTTAATCAGCTTCATTTTTGTTTTCTTAAGTTAGCTGACTGAGGGAAGTGTTTTACACAGATTTCCTTCTTTGCTGAGTAGAGGTGTCTGACATGTCACATTCTGCTGCTCTCTGTTAGCATTCATGTATCTGATACCATTCTAACCTGGCACAGTGACCACCTCATCAGAATGAAAGCAGCTCAGGAAAACAAGATTTGGGCATATGTGAGTGAAGTAGCTTGTGTAAAAGCACAGAAGGAAATAAAATTATCTTTTGTTCATTGTGATTCAGATTCTGAGATAAGTACTTGTCTAAAATTATTACTTGCACCTGAAGATGCTTTACAGATCTGTGTGCTGGAGAGTTTTCTGCTGAGCAAGCTCAGTGTAAGAAATGAGAGGAAAAATGTTCTGTGTAAATATAACACACAGTTGCTACTGAGACTGGGACTTAACAGTGCTCTCTTTTTTTGCTGTCTGTTAGTGGTGGTTAACACTGTGATGCAGTGAGATTCCATTTGCAGCTTGAAAGAGCTGCTTTGGATTAGACTTTTGTTTGAGGTAATAAATATTTCTCTTTCTTCTCTGTACACATGTCCAGTCCTGGGATGTGTTTTTCCGAAGTGCTAACGCTGGCCAAGCAGCCCATCTGCCAGCTCAGCTGGAAGGAAAGGTATCATTTCTGCAGAGCCATGGCCTGGCCCCAGCACCAGGGAAGGCTGAAAAGCTTGTTGAAGACCACCTTGCTGTGCAGTCGTTGATAAGAGCATACCAAGTAAGTGTATTTTGGGGTAGGTGTGGGAAGGCCTCTTTTTTGCAAACAGTCTTCTTCCTTTTTATGTTCTCATTTGTATGCTGGTCTTAACTATTGTCTTGCTTCTGATCCAAAATGCCTTGAACTAGACAGCTTTTCTTTCCAGCACAGTATCTAAACATGGAAGTGTTGGATTCAGAGTGGGGTGATCTTCTGGTTTAGCAAACTCATAATTCAGATTACCCACAGATCTGATATTAGTCATCTGACTTAGCCCAGAAAGAGTTTATGGAGATAGTAGTTCGTGAAAGTCTGCCTTCACCTCTGGAAATGGTTCTAAATGTTCTACAGTTCTAAATGTTACAGCCGTTCTTTAAGAAAGAATGGAATGTACATGCCTTCTTATACATCTAAGGTGAATCTTGAGATCCCTGATTTGAGCAGGATTATAGGTAAAAAGAGAGAGGAGAAATGATGAATTAACCAGAAACTGCATTTTGGGAGGCTGACAGTACTCAGTATGGGTTAACTTTGATGGATTCTTTTAGAGAGCTGTTCGTCAAAATTGATTTTGTTTCACACTCTGATTTTTAACCCTTTATTAAATTAAGTCTAATTTCATTATTTTTCCTCTAAAAGAAGAAGGAATTTGGAAATAGGACAGTGGGTTTTGTTAGATGTTTTCCAAAGGAAGAACAAGTTTAAATATTTTTGTTTAGACTTATATTTGATACCTTAGTTTCAAGAAAAGGCTTAAAAATGTTGTTAAAAAATCCCCCAAAATAACCAACCCATACAACTATATCTGTGTTTAACAAAATATTCCACGAGTATTTTTTAAATTAGTAACTTTCCAAGAAGTTTCTTACAGTTTGATTTGAGCAGATCTATTCCTCCCTGCCCTAAATATTTTAAATCTTGTTTGGTGTTATGGGAGGAATAGAAGAGGAACTTTTTAAAAGACCTTTTTTTGTACACATTGCTTTGTCACCATTGAGTTGGAAGGTTGTTGTAAAAATGTTTGTGAATAGTAGAAATGTTTGTGAATATAAAGAATATGTGAAATTTGCTTAGAAATAGATATGTAGAAAATAACCAATTTTGCAGTAAAATTTTTGTGAAATATTAGAGAAAATTTGGGGATGTTAGGCTGGTTTGACACAATTTACTTGAAAATAGTTCAGGGATTGCCATTTTGCTCCCTGTATTTGTCAAGTGATGAAACAGAAATGTCTGTAGAAATGGCAGGCACCCATGTGTCTCCAACAAACAGTCACACAGGATTGCCCTGGGCAACTGTCTGCTTTTTAAAAGGTATTTAGTACCCTCTAAATTCAGTGTGGAAGGAGTATGATAATTTGTGACCTTCCTTTCCCTGATAATGAAATGAAATGGAGAAGGATACAGAATTTTCATTTCTCAAACCTGTCAGTGTTTTATGGTTTCTGTGGTAAACTGCTTTGTAGTCTGTTGAGCTGGACTTTGAGAAGGCAATGAATCTATTGCTTGTTCTAACAGAGGGCACTGGGCACACTGAAAGAAGGATTTTCAGTGGGATGTGCGTGCTTAACAAAAGTGAGGCCAGAGAGATCAAGGTCTAGTTTCTGGTAGTCTGTACTTCCATTTAGTCATGTGGCAATCAATGACAATTTTCTGTGTATGTGTTTTCACGAGGTTAATCTCTGATTTTTGCAGATGTTACTATTTTCTGTATTCAGTGAAAGTAGTAGGACTTACTAAAAAATGCCTTGATATTGAGAAAAATACTGTCTTCTAAGACTAAACTGCTCCTGGAATAATATGGCATAGCATTTACTGATCTGCCTTTCTGGGTCTTGGCATTCCTGCTCATCTTCTTCCTCTTCCTAGTAATACTGAAGAGCAGATGTAGCTTAGGGAGGTGAATTCTTTGCTGTTGATGATGTCTGAGACAGAATTGTTTGCTTTGTTCCAGTCAGATAAACTTAGTGCTGCTGTAAACAGTCAGATGGCACAGATGTTGCTGTGGGCATCATTTCGCCTGTCAGAGTTTCATTACTGGTGATTCATGAGATGCAAAGAATCACAGAAGTCGGGCTGAGTTTACAGGGCTGGTAGCTCCAAAGAAGATGATGCATTTCTGCTTTATTATGACTGGAAACCATTTTGTTATAAACTTTCCAGCAAATATAGAAGAAATGAATGGTGTTTTTACGGTCCCTTCTTGATGAACAACACTGTAATCATATTCTATTACTGTGTGATGCACTTCACTGTTAATATTGCACTTTATAATTTTGGGGTTTTTCAGGGATAATTAGGATACTGGTAGTGTGAATGAAATTCTACCCAAGGGATGCAAATTTTTTGTTAAAAAGAAAAATTATAAGGAGAAATTATTAATATATTAATCTATACAAAGCTTTTAATGAGTTAATTTGATAGATGAGAATCACACATAAGAAGCATAATAAAAATCGTTTTAGATTTGTGACTCTGGGATCAGTTAGTTATTTCTTCTGTAGTGATGTTATATGATAATTCACTAGTTTATAACAACTTATGGCATGCATTAATAGCAGTCACAGTGATCATTGAAAGCTGGCTGAATTCCTCACTCAGTTTGTGTTCTTCAATGTCTTGAATATCAATTCTATCAGATCAAATTTCTGAAATTTCATGAATGAAAACAGATGCTGTCAGATGCTATTTGATGTGGAGCAGAGCTCAGGAAGAGTGATCCCTTCACTGCCAATATAAACTACTGCAGCACCAATCTGTTTTAAGTCTACAGTTCTGTATTTTAATATACTGCAGGTGCAGAAAGGAGGATTCAGGCAAAAATACAAAATGACTGAATTGTCAAATTGTAAGATCTATAGGCTCATCATAGTTTCTTAATTTTACCCAGAGACTGAGTGTACTCTTTAGTAGCCTTTTTCACTAAAACTCCAGTGTAATCAGTGTAATAGTTAAGTTGTGTGTCAGGCATGATAAAGATTATGTTGTAATGTATAATTTTTGATAGAGTTATATATGTAATCAGTGATATAATGCTTATTTTTGTTCTTATGAGAAAACTTGGGGACTATGTAACCCTGTCATCACATTAGTGGTGTTTGCTTTGCTTGTTCAGCTTAATGGCTGATATACAAACTATGGAGAGATATTACTGCCTTTTTTGCTTTGTCTGACTTCTAGTATGATTTCATTTTGCTCTTACTTTCCTCCTTTTTCAGATCCGTGGCCATCATGTGGCTCAGCTAGATCCCCTTGGAATTCTGGATGCCGACTTGGATTCGTTCATTCCATCTGACCTTATTACCACAATTGACAAACTTGGTATGTAAGCTGTGTGCCTTCCTATTTGCAATGCTCATTTGTGTGTCACTGGACTGAGGTGATTTAATAAGACATTGCACAGATTCATAGAAAGGCTTGGGTTGGAAGAGACCTTAAAGATCACCTAGTTCCAAATCCCCTCTATGGGCAGGGATGCCACATTTCAGGGATACTTCTACCTTTTCTGCTTGCTGATATCATGGCTTAGAGCCTTTGAGGTAAAACTTCAGGACAATGGAATTTCTACTCTGAGATCACAGGTGAGGTTCCTGTTAATTCATCTTCTGATGAGTGATTGTTATAAATGCACTATAAACACCCTAAATATTTTATTTTTGAACCACACCAGAAATTAATACTAGTCAATACATTCTGATAATCTAAATTACTCTTACAGCATTATAGTTCATACTTGTTTGAACTGGGGACATCTGAAGGCTAGTCAGTAGAGAAACCAACCAATAAAGAAAGCACTGGACAGAGGAACTTAGGGTAAATTTCATACCAAATTTGGAATATAATGTCTGATACTTATTCCTTAAGTATATCTTGAAGAAGTCTCTTTGAAGCTCTCAGAAGAAAAATGTGGAAAGCATAGAATTCTTTACCTGTGGATATAATCCAGTGGTGATGATATCTTCTATTATAAACTTCACTTTACTGCTGAAAGAGTGTAGTGCACTAGGGTCTGCTTTTGCAAGGGTTATTCTCATTGTTAGGAGGGCTTGTGTCTGAGAAATTGGCACTGATCAATTTCTTTGCTTCTCTTTACTTGAATAAAAAAACCACCTGATTGATTTTTCTCTGCTCTTCAATCTACCTGATTTGTTTAAAATCTGGTTTTCTACTTGATGAAGAAACTGAATCAATTTTTCTTTGATATGTAGGGAAGCTTTTTTGATCAGACATAAAACAGTGCAGGAAGTAAATAAAACACTCTGCTTAATTTTACTGTAAGCATATCTACTGCCTCTTTGCTATTCTGTTTTCTGTTTCTGGTATAGGGAAAGAAGCAGTTCTGATTGTATAAAGGAAGTGGATGCCTAAGAATAAATAAAGAGGTGCTTACAAAAATTGGATCTTCTCTCTGAAGTTTGTCAGCTTTAATTAAAAGAGTACCTACTAGAAAACACATGAGACATTTACTGAGCAAATATAATTAATTTGGAGTATGGGTGACTACTAGCACGTCAGTACACATTTCTTTAAACTCTACAGATAATTTAGTTTAGGGTGTTGTGACTAGTCAGAAGGCATCCACTGAAGCCCTCATGCCCAGGGGAAAAATATGCCAGACCTCTGAATAAGATGAAGGGATGTGTTAGAGAGTGTAACTGAGGAGATTTCAGTTTGTGAGGGAAAACAAAATTTCTAACCCAGTCTTGGCACAGCTAAAATAGGGGAAGATTTCAAATGCCTATCCTTGAATGTTCCGAGCAGGAAACTTACAAAAGGTCTTTGGCAGGACAGAAAGTATTTTAATATTTGATTTTTCTGTGCATTTTCTTTGTCCCATCTTCTAGTTTCTTTTTGAGAAACCTTGTGGTAGGAAATTTCTAAGAGTTGCTTCTAAAAATGCAGGTAGTTACAGATGTACCTAGTGCATGAGTCACGGTATAGAATTGCTTTCAGGATTTCAGTAAGGTTGTGTCTCTTTAAACACGAGGTGATGCTTCAGTAAATATGTGGTGCTGTGGTACAAAGCACAGATGTTCTGTGTGTGCCCAAATCATTCCTGTACGTGTTCTGGTTTATGCATGAGAGGATATCAAGAGCCTTTGAAGTCTAAGGGAAAGTCAGCAAAAGCAAAGAAATAAATGTTTTGTTTCAAATGACACTAAAGGCCCTGTCATCCCCTGTGTCACTCTTCCCTCCTGCTGGAGAAAAACCTGTTATGATACCAAAAAGGAGAAGAAGTGGTACCTATGCTTTATTTGGCCACTCCAGGTTCAAAATTTTAATATATTATTAAAATTATTATTAAAAGCAAAATTAACATTTTAAAATGTATTATTTTTAAAGCAAAAACCATATTATTTACTGACAGTGCTGTATAGTAAAAGTGGTAGCAATGCAGTCCTATGGCCTGTCTTCAACTCTTAAGTGCTGTTGTTATTTCATCCTTAATTTGCTGCTTTGCTTTTATCTTCAGAAAAGTCAGTTAACATTTAGCATCTTACTGATTTAAGAGTTATGTGCATGCTGTTGTGTTAAAGTGGATGTCTACAGCTTATCTGGAATCAAGATAAAGAGTTCAAAATTAAAAATGGAGAAGCTACTTTTAATTTTCAAACATTTTTACATGTGTAGGAACATATGTAGTTTTAGTGTATATATAAGGTTCTGTAACTGTGGGTAATGTGTATTATAAGTGTTGTACCTTTGCTTCTTACAATTATAAGAAACTGTTTTTCCTTCCTTCATTTAAGAAGTCTAAGTTAAACTTGTATCATACAAGGCCTTTAACTTACATTGATTCCAGTTTTTCAGTCTTGTCTGTTGTGTATTTTGGCTTTTGAAACTGCAGAATAGTTAAGCTAAATATTTTCTTAAATAATATTCTCAGCCAGAACAAGTTTAGATATGTCCAAATCAAGATGGGTCAATGTGGCAAAACAAGTTTTAGATGGTGGGGATGTGGAAATCTGTGTATTTTATAAGGGGTCACTGCCTGGGAGCTAGAGCTGTATAGGTCATTACATGGCTCTTTCAAACTAATTTCCCTAAAAAGAGAAAGAGTGTGAATAGAAACACCTTGAAAGTATTGAGTGCTTGTACAGCATTTTATTGAACCTGTTGTGCATTCTCTTGGTCTGTCTATAATGTAAAATTCTTCCAACCAACTAGTTCTGTCAGTGAGAAGGGATTCTTTTTGTGTTTGTTGCTCATGAGAGAGTCGGTTATTATATTAAACAGTGAGCTGCAAGAAGTAGTGTGGAAAATTGATGACATGTGTCTTAATATGGTAAAATATAAAAAAGGCTTGGATGATTCTAATTTCAGTTATTTCATCTGAGCATTTAAGAAAGAATCAAATAATGACTATTTAATTCAAACACTCTTTTTAAAATCCAGACTAAAGTCCATTTTACTAATGGATACCTTCAAAATATTCACACTTTCAATCTCTAATCTGGTACCTTGTTTTTTAATGCTGCTTTATTAAAAATAATTGACGTGGCTTGAAAAACAGTGCTGGTTTCCTTTTTGTTTCCTGTTCTACTTTGCAAATCAATAATATACCTGTTGTAGGGTTTTATGGTTTGCATGAATCAGATTTGGACAAAGTCTTTCAGCTGCCAACAACCACCTTCATAGGAGGAAATGAGAACAGTCTTTCTTTGCGAGAGATCATCAAACGCCTGGAGGTCAGTGGGATGTGTTTTCATTGCAATTGTTTTCATTCAGACCAAAGGGAACATTTCCAGGTGTCAGCCACAAAACTCCCTTATCATCTGCCAGTTAGTAATAGAGCATGTAAAGGATTCCAGCAACATTAAAAATAACCTTTGAATTATTTCTAGAGGTAGCAGCACCACTGGTGTAATTAGCTGGTTGTTGGAAATACATAAAGGATGAGTGTAAAAGAGGTGAATATGGTAGAATATTAATGCCAGCCCTCATTCTGGAAAGACCTGATATTGTTTAAAAGGAGTAGAGCCTTTAGAAATTGTCTTTTAAGTGTTGTACCACAGATAAAACACCTGTGTGCACAGTGCTCAGGACATTTGGGGGTTGCTTTCAGATCCCCAGCTCTGAGACCTTTACTTGAGGAAAAATATGAAGGTTGGGTACCAAATTCATGAAAGCCCAGCTGTAGCTTATAGACAGTGATGGTCCTTGTTTTCCATCCCCTGTCTTTTTTCTAGAGTTACATTATCTGACAGGTGACATGGTTTATGCCATAGGAAGTCATCAAAGCTAAAATAATTCAAAGAAAAAGTAATTTGAAGGAATAAATATCATTAGTGGTGTACTCCAAATAGGAAAGCAGCAAGTAGGAATGGTAATGAATTTGTAGACTGCTGAGTGAGTCATTGGTGGATATTCCCAGTTGCTTGACTTTTACGTTAGCTTAGCTGAGGCATGGTAAATTGTTAAACCACATTATCTTTGTTGTGCATTTGAGCTCTATATTTGGTTGGGGGTTTTTTTGTTTGTTTGTTTTTGCACTTCTAGCTTATCTGTGTAGCAATAATCCTTAAAATTGTAATGTGCAAATAAAAGGACAAAATCAATTGCAAAATCTGAAAGCCTTAAGGAACTGATTTATATTAAGGAGAGATAATAACCTTCTGCTATCCTCTTCTCTAGAGCTTTGGATTTTTTTTTTCTTTATAGAGGTTAACATTCAACTCCTTAAAGGCAGTAGAGAGCACACTCTATGTTGAGAGTAGTTTTGTCTCAAAACTCACAGTAGGTCTACTTCTGTTTTGGGCATATTTTTTTCTAATGAAAAACTCTTTTTAAGGTAAGAAAAAGAAAATCTAAACAATTAACAAGGAGATAAAATTTCTGCTGTGTCTTTGCATTTCTCCCTGTCCTTTCTGTGCTCTTAGCTGCTTGGATTTTTTTCACATTTCCAGGTTTCTGAAACTTGACAGTTATCAGATAATTTGCATTAGACTTCACAGTTGTCTTCTCACTGTCTTTATTTCTTGGTTTAAGTTGACAATTAAAAAAGATGTGATAAAAGACAATTTTTGATAAATTAATTGAAATATTTGCTGGTGCATCTAAAGAAGAATGTACTATGCCTGTTAGAACAGCGCTGAGTTAGGTGAAATGTGCAATGTGTAAGGCAGGTTTGTTGGCCTACTTTGAGTGTAGCACCAGGTGAGAATCTTCCAGTTTAAAAATTTTGAAATGTTACTTTGTACAGAACTAGATGCAGTAAAAAAATTTATTCATTTATAGAATTACTTTGGGGGAGATACTGTGGAAGAGGAAGACAAGGTAGCTTTCAGGAGAGTAACAGAGAATATAATTTAAAAAATATTTTAGTTTCTTTGTAGCCCACCAGCTCCTAAAGCTCTGTTGGTGTTTTCACTTGCTAGCACACATACTGCCAGCACATTGGCCTGGAGTACATGTTCATCAACGATGTGGAGCAGTGCCAGTGGATCCGTCAGAAGTTTGAGACGCCGGGAGTTATGAAGTTCACGAACGAGGATAAAAGGACTTTGCTGGCAAGGCTGGTGCGCTCCATGAGGTACGCTGGGCTGGGCTGGGCTGGGCCACTGCTCTGTGCCTGCTGCTTGGGAGCTGTGGGATCTGGGAGCTGCCCCTACAATCTGACAGTCCCACTGAAATCTGGAGTACAGGTGGGTGTGGTTAACCTGTGCCATAGCAAAGGAAAGTGTGTGCTGTGGGGAATCTGTCAGGGTCTGTGTTGTGACTTAGTCTGTTATCTTAAAAGGCCTTTAGTGGCATGCCTGGCAATGTTTTCATTGGCTTGAGGAGGTAAACTAGGAAAAAGTTGTTTCAACACAGTAGTAATATATATTTGTGTTAAAAATTTGTAGCCTGTTTCAGAAAATAAGTGTCAGAACAATGCTGGTGTGTGATTTCATGTCCTGTTTCTGCCCTTTTCATTTTGAGATGGGCCAAGATGTGTTGTGCATGGCCTGGCAGCAGCAGTTTTAGTATCTACAATAAAAGGAAGCACATTTGGAAATAGCTTATTGACTGCTCCCATTGTGGCTATCTGTGTGGAAATACTGTGATCCCAGAGATCAGATTATCCTCTTACCCCTGGAACAAGCTTCTCAGACACAAGATTTATTTCAGTCCCTACAATCTGAAACAGTGTGTACATCCTTTGTTAAACACAAGAGTCAGAGATTTGTAAAAGCACACTTTTTAGTTAAGATTCTATATTCAAAGACCTAAAAATTATGTGCTCATTGGAGGTGTCAAAAAATATTTTTGCCAGGTGTTTTTGTTTGCCAGTGTTATAATGTCTCATTAAAAGTTTCATTTAAACAGAAACAGAAATGACACTCAATGGTCAAGGGAATGTTGCACTTGGGCAAGTTTGTTTAACAGGCCCTCAGTACAAACCATCTCCATTTATCCTAAGACAATAATCTGTGCTTTTATTCCTGCCTAAGTGGTAGAAAGATCTGGGGTTTCTAGTGTCATGAAGGAGTCTAATGTTCATCTTCTGCCAAATTAATTGTCTACTGAAGGGGGAATAAAAAAAGTTTTACAAAAAATTTCTATCCAGCTATCTTTAGAATGCTTTTTATTGTTTGAAAATGACCTAGGAAAAAAAGTCTGGTTTTGTGGAAAACTGGTTGTCCTCTTGAGATTTGTGGCTTTGTAAAGCATATTTTCATTGTTTTGCTTATGACTGTTTTTAAAAATGTTCATTCCAAGAACTGCAGAGTTCAGGTACTTGGAACTGAATTTTAAAATTGAATTTCTCATCCCTTGTGGTTTTCACTGATAGGTTATTGAACAGGGGGTAATTTTAAACTCCTCCTCATGTAAAATACTCATTGTATGTTTCTAAGCTACTTGGTAATGCATTAGGTAAACATGTTAGACCATGATGTGGAGCCTGATCTGGGCAGGGTCCCTTCTGAGAACAACCAGATGTTTTCCTCACTGGATGCTGAATGCATGCAGTGACAGAGGCTGGGGCTCTGTGACTCCCAGTGGCATGTGGGGGACTGGCAGGGTGGGACTGAAATACTCTGCACACTTAGTGGCAGTTTGCCTCAAGTAATGAACTTTGCTGCTTGTCCAGTGCTGGCTTAACTTGCTGCTGCAAAGAGGAAGAAATCAGAAGAGGAAGAAAGAGGAAGTGTGTTTTTCTAGTTTGAGGACCCTGTGGGACCTGCTGTTCACATGGCACACCCACTGCTTTCCCTTTATGTAAAAACTGGCATAGCCCCACAGACTTCCCTGAGGAATTCTGGCACAATAGCTCAGTTGAGGGTCTGGCTTGTTGCTTAGTTGGCTGGATTGTAAGGTATTGATGGGTGAACTAGGAGAGACTTTTGGCAACAATTCATATCACTGCCTTTAGGACTTCAGTCTAAAGAGGAGGAATAAACTGAGTATTAGTGGATTATGGCAATGTTATGAGGCGAGGCACTGCACAGATGATGTAACCAATACAGTTACTTTCAGGAAGATGTATTTTCTTTGCCTTTCCTATCTCCAAGCTTTACAATGTATAATCCTTTCAATGTTTGTTAAAAGGTGCTTTTTAACCACTCACATTGCCTCTGGCCCAAATGCATTAAAGAATGAAAGAGCTTAGAGCTGTCAGGGATTGACATCATTCTGCTGCTGAAGCTGAGGCAGGGATACCAGTGTCCTGCTTCTTGGCTTGTTTGTAAGTGTTACATCACACAGTCTGAGGAGCCTTGCTATTGAATGAGACCTGTGGAATAGGTGTGTTTTCTACTCTGGGTTTTTTTACAAGTATTAGGAAATACAGGTTCTCTGGTACATTTTCTTCAGTTCATAGAAGATTCTTTGCTGTCACTCTGCCTTCCCAGTGGTCAGATTTGTGTACATGAGAACAGAGTTCAACTTGGGAAGTGAATTTTGTCTGAGGTGGGGACTCTTAATTGTTTCAAAGTCCTAGTAAATAGTTTTCAGATAGGGAAGAAAGAAGACTGAATTCTCTCCTGTGTTTCCCTCTTCATGTGTGGCTTAATTTCAGAGGTGTGTAACTTGTATTCACAGATGTTTTAAAACAGTTTAATGTATCTTTATTTGCTATAAGATGGTAAACAATAAGTATTTGCTGTCTTACCTTAGTACAAATAATTTCTCTTTTTTTTTTGTTTCTTTTTGGCAGATTTGAAGACTTCCTTGCTCGCAAGTGGTCTTCTGAAAAGAGATTTGGTTTGGAAGGATGTGAAGTAATGATTCCTGCACTTAAGACCATCATTGATAAATCCAGTGAAATGGGAATTGAATATGTTATAATGGGAATGCCTCATAGGTAATGCCAATGGAAACCCCCCAACAAATGGGCTTACTGTGCTGGGACAAGTTTTGGGTTCTAGAACTTTATTGAAAAAGTTTATATTAGAGAAGCTGAGGTAGGAAGAGTCAGTCATAACAAGTAATGGGAACACAGAACTGTAGCAAATGCCAGTCAGTAAGAGGCTACAGTCTTCAAAAGTAAATGGTAGAGAAACTCTCCTCAGTGTGCTTTGAAGTTGCAAGCAAATGTGATAGTAGCCATGGTTTCTCTGCCATTGCATAGAGCCTCTAGAACTGGGAAAGCTTGGTGAGGTAGCTTTGAATTTACTTTTGCAGTCTGCCTTAACTAATTTATAATGTGATTATTTAAAGACTGCTAGATAGCTACAAAATTCACTTGGATAAAAAGGTGTTCTAAAATGTCTGAGGAAATGCATTGGAGGAACTTTGTAATGGGAAGAAGGGTTGAATCACGGGTTTCAGGCTCAAAAGTTTGAAGAGAACATTTGCGAATTTCTAACAGGGTGGGTTGCGGGTTTTGTGAGTTTTATACTGTTGACTCTGCTAGTACCATTTTTGAGACAACTGTGCTTGGAATTTTCTTAGAGGTCGGCTGAATGTATTGGCTAATGTAATCCGAAAAGAGCTGGAACAGATCTTCTGTCAGTTTGATCCCAAACTTGAAGCAGCTGATGAGGTAAGATGCTTTTTCATTAGATCTGTATAGAGAGGTCAACATTCAAGATAGTTTTCAGCTGTTTTGGTCATGGTTGCTATGAAAACAGCATTATCAGCTGGAACACCTTTTCTAGTTTGAGGAACATGATGTGATGAAATTTCTTAACAAATTTAAAAATTATATTATACTTCTATCATGGAGAAGGTCTCTCAGGAGTGACTGTAGATAAATAAGTTCCATTTGATAGACTTCATAACCTCTAAGCATCTCTTTTTGTTTTATATGAATGAACAGAGTATTAATATGCTGTAAATATCTAATGTTTGATGCCAGTAAGATAATAGAATAAGAACAATGTCCCAGTTTAAAATTATGGTGTCAAACCCATAGTGCACACTGATGTTCAGGTAACCAGATGCATTTTTCAGGCTGAAGCATGGATTTTAGGCCTAGTCAATCAAATGGAGCAGGTCTGAATGACATTCCTGAATTGTTATTACATCTTTCTTGTTAGGGGTCTGGGGATGTAAAATACCACCTGGGAATGTACCATGAGAGGATCAACCGAAAAACAAACAAGAAAATCACTCTGTCCCTGATGGCTAACCCTTCTCACTTGGAAGCAGTTGATCCTGTTGTGCAAGGCAAAACAAAAGCTGAACAATTTTATCGAGGAGATACAGCAGGGAAGAAGGTAAAGGTTGTTTAATATAGTAGCTTTTAATGGTAATATTTCGTTACATTTCCAATAAAAATAGTTTGCCAGTAGTTTCATATCACAAGATCTTCCTCTTTTCCTCCTTCGTGAAAAGGATATTTCACCTGTTGAACTAGGAAAGGTTTCTGACGTGAGATCTCAAGGGTAACTTCAGGAAGTAGGCTTAAAGCTTCATTTCCTTTGCAAACTGAGAAAAGGCAGCAGAATACTGAGAAATGTATGGTTTATTAAAAAATTACTGTTTTATGTTATAAGCACTACAGAAATAGGGAGCCAGGAAATCCTGTGGTTTTCCTTTCTAATATATGTGTGGATTTGTGTGTACAATTCTCCCTCTTAGGTTATGTCCATATTATTACATGGGGATGCTGCCTTTGCAGGACAAGGAGTGGTTTATGAGACATTTCATCTTAGTGACCTCCCATCCTACACCACAAATGGCACTATTCACGTAGTGGTCAACAACCAGGTAACACATACAGCCTTTTCCAATCAACTTCTCTCCTGAATATTTGCCCATCTATCTCTTTTTATTTGTTATTAACTGGGTTCCTTGCCCCCTCTGGTTATTAGAATGGTTGAGATTTTTCTGAAAATTATCCTAGTATCTAGGAACTCTTGAGCAGATAATATTTTATCACCTATGCGTATTCCATTCAATTTGTAATACTTAATTGGATTAGGCTTGCTTTGGTTTTTAAGAGAACAAAAAGAAGCTAGCTAGCCAAAATGAAAAACTGATGCTGTTGCTGTGTGAAGGCTATTAAATGCAAACTTGAAAACAGAGTAGAGGGAGGTGCCAAAATTATTGTAATAGAAGTCTCAAATTTTTAGATTGGCTTCACCACAGACCCCCGTATGGCCCGTTCATCTCCGTATCCCACTGATGTTGCTCGTGTGGTCAATGCTCCCATTTTCCACGTCAATGCTGATGACCCTGAAGCAGTGATGTACGTGTGCAGCGTAGCTGCAGAGTGGCGAAACACTTTCAATAAGGATGTGGTCGTTGACTTGGTGAGTCTTGGTTTTCTTAACTTTTCATTCCGTGCATTATGTACTACTCTTTATTTTTTTTTGCAGCTTAGAAGGTCCAGTCAAGAAACATATTTGATTTTAAAGGCCTTTAGTTTCCTTGTTTTAAAAAAACAAGCAACTAACAGGCCCATAAGAAGCAATGAATGTTTTTTATATAAACCTCTTAAAGTCTCTGTAAAACTATGAAATGGAAAAATTCCATTTTATATTTTACATTTTTCCTTATCAACAGAGGCAATCTTTCCCTTTGTAGGTTTGTTACCGTAGGAGAGGGCACAATGAAATGGATGAGCCCATGTTCACCCAGCCTCTGATGTACAAGCAGATCCATAAGCAGGTGCCAGTGCTGAAGAAATACGCTGACAAACTGATTGCAGATGGGACTGTGACACTGCAGGAGTTTGAGGTACCTGCCAGCAGAGTTAGAGGGAATCTAAGGAGTTGTAAGGAGAAAGACCCAACTGTCTCTGTATGCTGCCTGCTTGAAAACTTCCTTACTGTGATAAGTCTTTACTTATTGACAATTTGTGATTCAATTTGGCTTGGATTTTCATGTAAAGTACTATTGTTGTAACAAAAAGACTGGAAGTGCTCTGAAGTAATTAATATATATTGCACATAAAAAATTGCTTCACTTCTGAGGGAGAAGGTGGTTAAATGAGAACATTGGAAAATAGAGGCATTTGTCAGCTGTTCTTCATCTCTAGAACCTTGATTCAGCAGCAAGACAGTATCTGAATGCTCCTGTTGATAGCTTCATATTGATAACCCTTGGCAGGCTTGTGTCCAGCAATGATGAAATAGAATCAATTTAATCTTTTTGTTTTCTTGCACGAATTCATCCAAGTTCAGAGATCATTTGAAGTATTCCAGAAAGATGAAGTGTAGAGTCTGGTGTCTATATTAAACTGGTTAGATCTGTACCTTAATTTTTTTGAGAATAGATGTTTAGAGTGCAGACAAAACCTTCTGATGAGCTTTAAAACCTTCAAGGACCTTCTGAGAAGGTGTAGTGACATGATATTGCAGATCAAGAAATAAGCAGTTTGGGTAGGTGCATTCTGTTGTCTGTAAGAAGGATCACAGCTCATGCAGAAATAGCTTTCCTGAATCATGAGGGTGTGCCAGTAGAGGCACAATGGGATTTGGTGGCTGGATCTAGGATCTTGGATGGATGTTTGGCTGTACAGACTAAGAAAAACATTGCTGTTAATTCCTTTAAAGATTATCTAGCTCAGTAACTTGAGTGTCATTCTGGATTGAAACACAGATATTGCAGAGGCATTCTGCCTCTACAGATTATGGCATTCAATCTGTTGCCATTGGGGGGGTGTGGCCGGCAGATTCTTTCCTAGACTCTCCCAGACAGACTGAATTTTTGGAAACTTCTTTTCCAAACTTTAGTGGCTTTTGTAGCCAGGAGTCTGAGAGCTGGATGATTTTGATCTTAGAAGTATGACTGTAAATTACATTTGGTATTTCAGTTTTTGTCTCATTCTAGAGCAATACTTGCAGCTTCAGCTCTTGGTGCACTCCTCTGTAACACCTGTCTAATGAACTAAATTATTTATTTAGAGTAATGTAGAGTATGTTTCTAGAAGGCAATTTGATCCTAGATAAAATAGATTTTATTTATTTGCATTATGGTGACTACATTTTCTCATGGAGTCAAATAGCTTGTTTTATTGTGCTGAATGAGAGGTGTCAACTGTAAGATATGAGGGTGTTATGTTTATCAATTTTAAAACCTTTTTGTTCTACAGGAAGAAATTGCAAAGTATGATAGAATATGTGAAGAAGCATATACTAGATCTAAGGATAAGAAGATCCTTCATATCAAGCACTGGCTGGATTCACCTTGGCCTGGTAGGGAGTGTCACTTATAAGTGTTTCACTTATCCTAGCATTACCTGAATGTGCTTTTGAGTCCAAAATCTAGGATTTAAATAGATTTAATCAGACAGTGTTCCTTTAAAATGGAATATGTGACCTTTGATTTGCCCCTGTTAATAGTAAATATAGCATTCTGCCAGTTCAACTTGAAATAAATGCTTTTGTTAAAAAATGTGCAAAGTAAGCTGTGACTTTGAAAAAGCCATTTTCCAGTTTAGCAGAGAAGTAGTTTTCCTGTACTGTTAACTGTCTGGGTTGTCAGGAAGAAGGAGTATGTCTCATGTTATTTATTAATTTATTTATTTTTATTTGAGGGATTGAGGCACCATATGCCTTTTGTTGGCTGCCTCTGCCCACATAGTTGGACTTCACAGGGAGTGAAAGCAGAAACAAAATAGAGCATTGTGTGCCTGTAAGATCAGCTTCTGTTGTCACGCAGACAATCAAAATTATTGTTTCCCAGCAAAAGGGGAAGAACTAGGCTTAGTCTGCTGCTTAGAATGTGACTTGAGTTGTTGCCTAAATTGTAAGTAACACACATATCTCCTAAGCAGTCCTTGGACATCTCACCAAATCTTTTCCTTGCAGGCTTCTTTAACGCAGATGGAGAACCCAAGAGCATGTCTTGTCCTCCGACGGGCATTTCAGAAGAGCTGCTGACTCACATTGGCAATGTTGCTAGTTCAGTGCCAGTTGAAGACTTCAAAATACACTCAGGTCAGCTGAAGGCTTTGTGTCTTGCTCCACTTCTGTATTTCTGCACAGAAGTTATTCTTGGGCCATTTCTCAAAGAGGAAAATGCCTATGACTTGTTTTACTTTGACTCTTCCACTCTATGGGTGAGGAGAATGCGACATTTTAAGTTCTTGCTGCTTGTTCTCAGCATAATATTCTTTCAGTATCACACCACTTCTGTTTCATATCTCATTAAAACAGATTTTCCTCTGAGGGAGGTAAAAATCTCTTTCCAACCTTAAGTTAATAACTCCTTTCATTCTTCGAGTCCTTGCATTTTTTTCCAAACAGTCTTAGCTTTTGTTCTGAAAAGATTCAGTCCTCACTTTGGCATCTATTACAGTAAGTGCTGTCTCACTGGGGAGCTCCAACACTGTGTCAGAGTTCTGAGACAGTTTTATTTTCTGGGCAGGTTGAAATCTAGCAACTATTGGGAGCAATAACCTGCTCATTCCATGGAGAAACATGGAGACCCTTTGTTTAGGGATCTTTTTCCTTTTGTTGATTTGTAGGGTACATGCAAAGGATAAGGAATAAAGAACTTTTTTCTCTTTAAAATCTCCAAAGACAGAAAGCTAATCCTCTGTAGAGTCATCCATCAAGGAATAAAGTTTGTCTTCTGTAAATATTCTATGTGTTTGTGTTCCTTTGGGAAATGAAGCACAAGTAATGATGGTAGGGTATTCCAAGTTATTAATTGCAGGCTTGTTGAGCAGATACAATTAATGGATAAATTTAACTCTTCTACACATTTGTGCACTTTGTTGTGGCACTGATAAATTAAAAATTATAGTTGCCCAATAAAATTTAGTGTTAGACATTCTAATTAAAAAGGTAAATTGGTCTCTTGTTAGTAAGTTGATTAACCATTGACACTAGAGAACACTTGCCAGCATATAAGGTAGATTTATGGTTCAAAACAATTATGGTATGCTAGATTCTTTTATGCAGTTTAAAAGGCTGTGAGAGAATTTTTGGAGAAATAGAAGGGGAGAGAAATAGAAATTTGAAGTACTTTGTCCTTTCACTAGAATGAAACAGCTTAATATCATAGTCTTGCAACAAACAATGGGAAGATAAATTTTTAAAACAATTGTTTAGTATATTCTAAAGGGAAAATTTTCAAGTTGTTTTTTTTTTTAACCTAAAATGAGGCAACTTCCATGCGAGTTTTATGTGGAAAGAAAATGGGGTGTTTTCTGTAAAATTGTAAAAAGTAAGGAAAGGGATACATGGGAAAAGATATGGGACAGCTTACCAAAATCGTCAGTGCAGATGTGAAAATAAGATTCTGTCAACTGACAGTGAATACAGGAGACTTGTGGCCTCAGAGCTGGAAGCACCTGTGTGCAGCTGTCAAGTTTTGTTCCCACTGAAAGTTAGTGTTGTAATCTGTGTTTTGGCTCAGGAGGTTATAAAATCTTTACTGAATAGTCAGCTACTGGTTACCAACTGAAAATCCATTGGCAGCTGCTACAGTTTTTTCTATTTATATTATATTCATAGTATTGATCAATCCTGTTTCACTGTCCTAACATCTCCAGAAGTGCAATAAGACAAATGCCAAGGAAAAATGAGAAAAGGAAGGAAGACAAAAATTCAGGAACTGAATTGCTATTTTCAGTGTCTTATAAAACAGTACTTGGTGTTAGAGATGTGAAAATAAATCTTGAGGAAGAATTTCACCATGAGTCATTTTAATTGTGCTCAGTAGTTTCTGACACAGTCAACCTTACTTTCTTCTTCAAAAACAAGGTATGAACATTACACAAATGTTTGCTTGGGAAGCAAGATGTTTTATTTTGCCAGCAGTTCAGTTCTA
>VZTT01051762.1:29514-61868 GCA_013400855.1 Buphagus erythrorhynchus
CCTCTGCTTTCTAACAAAAAATACAGTTGCATTCCATCTAATTGCTGGGAAGTAAGAGAGGATACTTGCTGCAGCAGATCCTGAGTCTTTTAAATACCATTCCTACGGTGGCTGCTTGGAACTTGTGTACCCTGTGAACAAACATGTTGCCAGTTGGTGAGGCTTTTAAAGTGAAATAAGGTCCATTGTACTGAGACTTTTAATGCCTGTGGGGCATATATGAAGGCAGGATCTCATCACTTGGTAAAATATATACAGTTTGCTGCCTTACCTGATTCTCTGTAGAGTAAAATGTTAATGATGTATTTAATTGAAACCCTTGATGTGATGCCAGTTCCTGGGATGAATGCTGNACAACACCACAATTGGGTGCTTTCCCTATTTTGGAGCTTCTAAAGAGATGTCTAGAAAATAGTTATTTCTTTCAATATTCCATATGATGGCTTCTTTTCTTCCTGTTTCAGTCCTCACCACTATCAATAGATAGAAGCTAGATAAAGCTGCAGACAGAAGCGCCAGACCCCTTCTCTTCTTGGAGACAAACTCTTGAGGATGAAAGGAAGGGGGGACAGCCTCGATTCTGTACTGTATGTCAGTAAATCTGACAATTGCACATGTGCAAATTGTATGTCTGTATATTTCTTGCTGGACATCCATGCTCATATTAGTCACCTTTTGCTAGGGAAACACAAAACTTTGTAGTCAAGAAGCTTAACACCTAGCTAGGTCTTCTGTCATTGGCTTAATGACAAAATCAAAATTATAGTGGCAAAAATTATTTCTGCCGAACAGCTGCCTGGTGTGTGAAATTCCCCCTTTCTTTCCACTTCCCTCCCTGTACTGATCTTCAAAGATTCAGTCTTTTTCTGGCTTTACATTGTTGAGTTCTAGGTAAATGTCAGAGCTCTTTTGCTAGCATTCATTTTAGCAAAGGGAAGTGCAAGAAGATTCAGACTTCAGTGTTGGCAGCTCTACAACACACAGTATTGTTACCAGTACAATAACTGGTTGTAAAGCTGGACATATTGCTGTGATTCACTCAGTCTGCTCAGAGAGTTAATGGATTGCAGTAATTACTTCAGTCATCTCTGTTTTGGTAGTATTCCTTGGTGCCCCATTCTAATGCTGATTAATGGTGTTCCAGAGAACTGCAAATGGTGCATGTGAGTGGAAATAGCAGGAAAGAGGATACAACTCCAAGTTTCACTGCTGAAATTAGATTAGGTTACATTTTTTTCCATTGAAGATGAACAACAACTGCTTCAAGGAAAATATTAGAATTTGTGAAGAAGGCAGAATGAAATGTTTTTAATAAAAATTTTATTCTTCTGAATTTCTTTAATAATTCTGTTTTATAGCAACAACTTCCCCATCCTTTTCTCTTTCTTCTCAGTTCTACTAGCAGTGAGGTATTTTCAGTTTCTGTGAGTGCTTGAGAAGCATGCATAGTCAATGAAAGTCCTTAGAGTGCAGCAATTGTATTTAGACATGTGCTTGTATTTCCCATGGTTTCAACCAGACCAGGGTGTTGTGTGTAGCAGAGATAACCATGATGCTTTCTTACTTTCCAGAACACAACTTCGATGCTTTAGCTTTGAAAATAGCTCTGTTAAAGCCCCAAATGATTCTTGGCTAATAAATCTCTTTCAACAACTCTTTGCAGCCATCGTCACCATGTGCTTCATGATCAAGAGGTTGACAAGAGAACTTGTGTTCCCATGAATCACCTCTGGGAGCAGCAGGCCCCCTACACTGTGTGCAACAGCTCCCTCTCTGAGTATGGGGTCTTAGGTATGTCTCGATCTTCCTGGGATTTGGTAGGGCTGCTAGACAAGAAGCAGAGCTCAGCAAGGACAAGAATGTGGGAAAAAGAGGCTGCAAAATGATCATATATGAAACAGATATCAGAACTCTTCCTCTCAGGTTCTGGTATCCCTTAAACAAGTGTCCCCACATTTTACAATTTTGGGTTAACAGCAGTTAACAGCATCCATCTGCTATTGCTGATCTTGGCAGTGCTGGAATGTGCACCTGATACTTTCTTAAAAGGAGAGGAACTGCCAAGAAAACCAGAGACTGTTTGTCATAGAGGTATAAAAAATCCGTCCTGGCCTTATCTGAACTGCTATTCTGAATGTGCTATTTCAAGAAAACAAATTCTTTTTAGTGATAGCATTAATCATAGTGAATTATTTTACCTTCAGCCACAGAGAATGGATAACCTTACGCTGACATGATGAGGGTGGCAAGAGAAATGTGGAGCATGAAACAAATACATCTAATAATTTATCAAAAGTGTTACTGATTCTATGGATAATAAAATATCATGTGAAGGAAAAACCTGAAACATTGTAGTAGATAAAGGTGGTAGTTGATAGCTGCTTGCTTCAAAGTTCCAGAAATATTTGGTTACTTAGTCATTTTTGCAATGTTACATATTGCCTATTGCTAATAATATTAAAATTAAAGTGGTATAAAATTGTACAGTTGGAGCATGAGCTGAAGACCAGATTTTTTAGGTATTTTTGTTAGCGCTGTGGCAGAATTGGTGTGAACAGAATCACATTTTTTGTATTGCTAACATGTAAAGGTAAACTCTAAATAGGAGAGTGCAAGCAAGGATGTGTATAAATGGGAGACAAATAATTGACATAGATAAAAATTGAGAATTTAATTTCAGAGAGTGATTGTTTTCAATTTCCTGTTGTTTCTCACAGTGTCTTCTGGGATTTCTTAATTTGAGCCTGTTTACAGTGTTGCTGCAAAACTTGTGGATCATAGGTTTCTGGATTTGGCTTTTTAACAGTGCAAAAGAAGTGACAAATATCTGGATATGGTTAAAATCTGACTTTGTTTCAAAAATAACACCTCAATAGGAAGCCTAGTGTTAGCTATTGTGTGAAGGCAATTCTACCTGTCACAATTCCATTCTTTAAAAAACGAAGTGGGCTCTCTTTCTTTCTCTTTCTTGATCTCATCCTGCTCACTATTGCCCTTCCACCTTACCCAGCAAAAGATAGGTGAAAGTTGATTTAATAAAATTAATTGAATACAAGCAATAGGGTAAAATAGGGTTTTGTTTTTATGCTGAAAACAAGAATACCATTTCTGTGCAATTCTGCTTCAGCAGATGGAATGACAGGTTCTTCAAAACTAGTAATATTGATACTTTTAATTTTCAAGGACTTTAAATCCCTTATGTCCGAGATGTTTTCTAATATTAAAGGAGATTAAATTGATACAAATAGTTGGTAAGTGATGTGGCTTTTTGAGTGCTTGTTGGGTTGGGTTTTTTTAAACTAAAAATGCCATGTTCTATGTTGAAATGATTCTATAATGAAGTTTTCCCTCTCTTGATGGCTTTTATATATTGACCTTTTCCAACACGTTTACTCTTGTGTATTGCCTCCATAGAGAGACAGTTTTAGGATAAGCAGCAATATGTGAACATGTCTCTCTTCTAGTTAAGGCTCTGAGTCAAAAAAGAGCTATCAGAATTGATATTTATTTGGCTGCTAACATCACTGGGTCTCCTTTTAAATACATGAAAGAATAAGTGAAGGCTTGCACTTCATGGAGGTGGTTGTTCAGGAGAACCAAAACCCCTGAACACTTTATTTTCTCTAGCTGCTATTTCTACTATCTAATTCTATTAAAAGAAACAGTTTAGAATTAGACACACTGAAGTGTTTGGTGGCTGTAGGGAGAGTTGTGAGATAATATAAAGGGGGAATAATGGTGAAAGAGTGTTAGGAATTTATTCTATGATTCTGTTAACATGCAGCATCTCAGAAGCATTTTGTAAATTCCCTTAGTTTCTGTGAGGGAGAGCTAAGTAAAAATGGATTAAACAGCACAGCATGATGTAACTACAGATTATTTCCTCAGCAGGTACATAAGGCAAGAGCTGGTATCTGTTCAGAGCTCTGAGCTTTGCACCAACTTATAGTCAAGCTAGTTAGGAACACCTGGGGAGCCATTGCTCCATTAAAATTATCTCTGACAAGATTGATTTCACTTAGAAAGAAAACAAAGGCAGTCTTGTTCAACTGTAGTTCAGACAACTGCTTGTTTTGTCTACAGGAAGCTCTGGAGTGGCTGTAACCTGGGCATTAAATCAGAGTACTTAACAATCTCTGATAATTTAGAGTATTTAACAACCTCTAATGATTTTGTTTGACATCCTATGTCTACTATTTTTAGTTACACCCAGATTATTATAATTCAGTTGTGTATCCACTTGCTTTACCACAATTTTTCCCTTGTACTGAAACTGAGTATCTGGAAGTATGTGTGATGGCCATGAGAAGTCATTTAAGTAAAAGATGTTTGTCTGAATTTATTTGCTTGTTAGGATAGAGGAGAAAAACAAAAGTAACTTACAGATGCTCCATTCTACCTCTTCAGTGTTTCTTAAATACTTGAAAGGATTTCCTGTCTTTCTTTATGGCCCTCAGAATGACTTGTGTAGTGTTGAGTCTCTATCCAAGAGGTGAAGTTATTTGTCAGATTCAATACTGCCTTTGAGAGATCTTGGGCTCAAGATATTTTGAGGAATATCAGGCAAGATAGACTTGGAACTAGTGTGTAGTTCAGTAAATTCCTGACCCATAAGACTTGGAGTATAGTTTATTCGAGGGAAAAAGTCAAGTTTAAAGCAAAAGATGAAAGGAAGAAGCCAGGTATAATGTAAAGTTATTTTTTTGCAATACACACCTAGGATGAAATATGTAGTATTACTGCTGAGTCAGAACAATGCATTTTTAATGTTGGGGTAGCAAATACAAATATACAAATGCCTGTCAGAAATTGTGTTAGGAACTAGGACAGACTGTAGTAATCAATGCCATCTGCATGGAGTTCTGAGAAGGCATCAGGCATCAGTTTAATAGTCAGCCTCCAGATGGGTATTAACTTCACTTTGTCCTGAGCTGTGTTTGGGTTTGTGAAAGGATGCATGTCCTTCTGTAGTCCCTGTGCTTAGAATTTCTGATAAAGACAGAAAAAATCTGTCTTTGAACCTTTCTTCATTCTGACAGAAAATCCTCATACCGATAAGCCCTTTTAACCATTAGTTAACATTCATGTCCTACGTCACTTTAAAATCATACTGAATTAAGTTATGGCTGTAGCCTTATCTACATTAATTGAAAAACAGCACTTATGAGAATCATGAAAATGCTGTGGGGAAAAACACAGCACAGTGTGCTGTGTAAGCTGCCACTTTGCTAGACAACACTTCTTTCTGTTCCAGAGTGATGGAAGAACAGTGAGGAAGCACAGCAGGCACTGGACTAATAGAAACAAGCATTTCTGCTAGGTCTGTCATCTAGGGACTATAATGAACTCCAGCATTGAAACATTAGTTTTGCAGCCTTAATCAAGTGCAATTTTTCTTTCCTCTGTCTTCTCAGTGTAGAAGTTTACCAAACTGCTGTGCTGGTTCCTGGTTCCCTGTGCCCTGGTGTGCTCTGAGCCCTGAGCAGCTCCCTGCTGTTTGGAGTTGGCTGGTTGCTCTCCAGCACCCTTTGGGTGTGCAGATTCCTTACCTGACATTCTTTGAAAGTTGTTCTGCTGCCTGGTTGCCTTGGATTTCAGCTTCAACCTGTTCTCTGTTTCTAGCTGTGCAAGAGTTAATCCTTTAAACCCACAAAATTTGCACAAGATTTTAAAGAAATGTTCAGTTCTTCTGCAGATGCAAACAGTAAAGTTTGCAAGGTCTCTCCTGCAGTTTTTCTTTGGTTTTTTGTTCGTCTTTTTTTTTTTTTTAAAATCCTTTTCCTTTTTGTTTGAGGTCGAGCCCTCATGAGGGACCTGGGTAGGAACCTGCTCGCTGGAGTTCATGTCCCATCTCTAGAACAGTGGAGACTTTCTAGTTCTTGTCACCTTCCCTGACCTTGGCTCTGGTGCCCCAGGACTTCCCTTTCAAGGGAACACCTCACCTTCTCCTGGGCTGTTTACATTGCATCTGTCTAGATCTCTCTCCACCAGCATTATTTTAAAATTTTTATTTAGCAGTTCAGGTCTTGTTCTTTAAGCAATTTTCTCCCCATGAAGGTGGTAGTAGTAGTAGCAGTAATTCTTAACAGACTCCTTAGTCTGTCAAGAGTTAAAGCTACTCCACTACTACCATCATAATTTGAATAGTTTTAATTTAGTAACTCTCATTGCCATTACCCTGGCGGAAAATTGAGTTCTGGTATACCAAAGATGTGTATACCACAGACACATGTGTCATGAAATAGTAGTCTCAGCAACATTATTCTCAAAATAATAATCAGAATGTATTGATTACATTTGGATATATTTTCCTGAACATTTTTCTAGCTGTCAGAAAGCTTGCAAATGGTATCTGTGTTAAGATTGCGCTCTTTGATGCAGCTTCACCTAGAACATTGTTATCCTGTAGAGATTAGAGTGAAGTTGTCAACAAGATAGGAAACGAGAAATTATACTCCTTTTTCAGTGTTAATTTTATGACTGATTTTTTGTATACAAAGTAGAATTATGTGTGTGCTGTGACCAAATTTTATGTATGCACTGAGCTCCATACTCTTTGAAAAGCACTGTTTGATTATTGATAACTCTGAGTGGTCAAGACCTCAGTTTGTGCTTCTCTAAAAGCCAGATTACCCCACCCTTACAGAGAGCAGCCTATGCACAAATAAGTCTTGAACATATTGCATATTTTCTCAACTATGTCACCCAATCAGTAGAAATGGTCTCTTAATGCTTGTGTAAAATTAGAATGGGATTCAAGCCTATCTAGGGAAATCTATTTTTCAGATACCTTGGGAATATGATTGAAGGAGCTGTGTAAATTTTTCTGCTGTTTTCATTGTGTTAAGAACAACGGAATTACACAAACGAGGAGGCCAGAGATGGAAGATAGGCTGAAGGAAAGGCTGTTCAGGCAGTCAGGCCAAAGGCAAGGCCAGCAAAAGTCATTCTGTCTGGTAATGACCTGTCATGGGGACTCATAGACAAAGGGCCGTCTGGCTGACTTTACAGTCTTCTTTTGGCCTCTAATGTATCACTTGCCTTTTGATGGGAGCATCTGCTGGAGTCATGGATGGACTGCTCAGAGATCAGTAGTCCAAAAGCCAAGTGACTCAAAGATTTCTTGCCATGGGGATGGTAAGCAAAAAACTGGGTTGGAATTACCAAGGAGTAGACTATGAAGGCCCAGAAGTTAGTTGATCTGCTGGGGTAAGCTTCAATGAGAGTATTCCCATATTGAAGTTCTGTTTGAAACCAGATAATTATATTCTGTGTAGAGCTTCAACATGAAATGCATCTATCTATTAAATATTTATTCTCTGTTTGTATTGAATCAGTTTTGCCTCAGTCAGAGCCCAGAGCCCTGCTTTTTACTGAGAGCTTTAACCTTTTTGGTTATAATCACTCCAGACTATAGGTGGAGAATCTGAGTAGAGGTATTCATTCAGAACTCCAGGCTCTGCTATATCAAAGGGTCAAAGGGAAATACAAACAGAGATCAAATACTTTAACACTGAAGCAGAAACCTAAAGGATCCTTAGCCCTGCCTAAGATAGGTTTATCCAAGTCCCAGATGTTTGCCATGCAGCTGTTATATTCAAGTTTTTTGGAAGATGTGAAGACTAGGATCATGTCTATAGACTGAAAATTGATGTCACCAGTAATTTTCTTCATCATCTGTGTACGAGAGGGGGAAAGAAAGATGATGTTGTGTCGGGCTGCAGAAATATTAGAGTTAATAAATAACTCTTGAACTGGGATATAAGTGCAGTTTTACAGGAGAAGATAGTAGTGAGCTCCTAGGGAAACATTATACTAAAGTTGGAGTGGATGGAGGGGGTTTAGTTTGTTTAAAAAATCCTATGATATTGAAGTGTTTGAGGAAAAGTGTGAAGGATTGAAGTCAAGCTTGGAGATGGTACTATTGAAAACTGCATGATTTATAACAGGGCTCCAAAAATCCAGTTCATGCTCTAATTTTGGGTTTGTTTTATTTTAATTTTTTAATGAGGAATGAACAGAATTTTCAGGAAATCTGTTTATTTTCTAATTCTCCGACTTGTTTGCTTGTCAGGTTTTGAACTTGGCTTCGCTATGGCGAGTCCCAATGCCCTGGTGTGCTGGGAGGCCCAGTTTGGGGACTTCCACAACACAGCTCAGTGTATAATAGACCAGTTCATCAGCTCTGGCCAGGCCAAGTGGGTTCGGCACAACGGGATCGTCCTGCTCCTGCCCCACGGGATGGAAGGAATGGTGAGTGCTGCTGCCTGGCACGTGTAGGAGGGCACTGCTGGCTGCAGTGCCTTCTCTGCAGCTGGAAAAGCTGCTTGGTGGCACTGCAGATCCCCAAAGGTGGCTTGGGGATCCAGTGGTGATGGGAACCCAAGGGAGGAAAGCACTGTTAAGCATGTGTGGCTGCCTCAGTGTTACAGAGAAGGATGTAAGTAGATTGACTGGTGCAAACCAAAAAACCCTGGGAAATATTTCTGAGCTCTTAGCTTCATGCCCTTCTTAGTGGCATGTACCACTTCCCCCCATTTTTTCCTTTTTTTTCCTCTCTTTTTTGGTATCTTTTGCTAAGACACTGCCTTTTTTCCCTAGAAAGCTGCATTCTCAGTGTACAATAAGAAAGAAATCATATCTAAGAGTGCTTACTTGGTTTTATTTTGCATAAAGTATGTATGTGTAAACTCTGCACTGTATTCTTTTGCCATGAAATGATATAAAATACCTGTAAAACTTCTTCAAAAATCATTGACCTTGGTTAATTTTGACACAATAAAAAATCTCCCTCTTTCTGGAAAGGAAAATTTTTCTACTAGCTGTTGACTGTCTTTTCTTTGGTGGCTAGTAGGAGGAACTAGACAATGTCTTAGAGGGAAAGGGCGTAGACACACTCTATGTGTAAAGTTGCATGAAGTTTATATCAGCAGTGGAATTGTTCTTCAAATAATTTAAATTATTTTTAAGATTATATGAATGTCATGTCAGGCGAGGTTAATTTTTTCCTTTTCAAATACATTAGCCTTCATGAATTGTTGCATGTATGTTTCTAGTTTTCTATTTAAAAGAGCATAGTATGTGCCACAGTGGCAATCTCCATCTGTATAAGTGCTTTAGACCTTTTCACCACAAACTGTGTCATTTCTATTCTCACAAACAATTTAGTTTATTTCCATTCAATTATGATCCTGTCCTGATACACTGGGGTGCATTCATATCTTATGAATGGCTTTCCACATCCATTGTGCTTAAAGAATAAAGGGTCTGATGCTGTTCACAAGGGTTTTGATAAATTAATTTTTTTAACTCTATCCTGAGGGGACAGCCTGAATGAGCCCTCAGCAGGAGGTGTGGTCCTCTGCAGGGAAGCACTCGGCTTGAGGGGCTGGTTCTCTGCTGCTTACAAGACATTTAATCTTTCTTTTCCCATAGCCACTTGGCAGCAAAGATTTGCACAGATCTTCTGAAACATGCTTATTTTGCTACTGAAACATGCTTGTTTTGCTACTAGTGTCAGCTTATTTTGGAATATTTAAGAATCCCACCAGGCTGTTGAAATCTTTTATCTTCCCAGAGGACCTTTTCATTACAGGAGGACTAGTCTTCCTGTAACTTCAGTGTTGGGGACAAGATGATTTGGGGAAGGATTCTTAATGGGATATGGATCCCTTCACCTCTAGGTCATGCATTCACAGGCAAGTTGGCTGTGATTGAAAGACTCTGCAGCCTAATGGCTCCTGGGGGACTCATCTGAAAGTAGCTAATGGATTCAGTATAGGTCTCACTGGATAGGTGGTCACAGTAGAAATAAACCCTACCCCATCCCACGCAGCAGTTGCTGGCAGTCTGATTGGTGGTGTCAGCACAGAAACCGAAGATGAATGTGAACATTGAGGCTCTGGACTGAAGTTGTTGCTGGGTCAGTGTGTGAGTGATGGGGAAGCCTCGCCTGCCTCTCCTGTAATTGTTTGCTGGTAACATCTCTGTTCCCAGTGTACTGATGGCAGTGTGCTTGTGAAGCACTGGGTTTGTGTTGTGTATGCCATGCTTAGTGCAGGATTTGATTTACAGCAAACAGATGTGAACAGCAGAGGTGCTACAGTAAACTGGGCTGCTACACTGCACCATAGTTTTGTGCAGCTTTGCTCCTTGCTCTCAAGTTCTTACTTGTCTGTGACCAGATTATTTAGCACCTCAAAAGTGGAGGCAGAATTCAAAGGAGCAGTGATACAAGGCACAGTTCTAGGCTGTTTGTGCTACACCTTTGCTGCCAACAGAATGTTTTTTTCCTTTGAATTCCCTTAGTCCATGAAGCAGACTGAATCACAGAGTCATAGAATGGTTTTTGTTGGAAAGGACTGGACAGACCATCTAGTTCAAACCCACTCACCATGGCAGGGAGCCTTTCACCAGGGTCTGCTCAAAGCCCCATCCAGGCTGGCCTTGAACACTTCCAGGGATGGGGCATCTACAACGGCTCTGAGCAACCTGTGCCAGTGCCTCACCACCCTCACAGCAAAGATCTTCTTCCTTGTATTAAACCTATACTTGCTCTCTTGCAGCCTAAAGCCACTCCCCCTTGTCCTATTGCTACGTGA
The DNA here is from genome assembly GCA_013400855.1 of Buphagus erythrorhynchus. NCBI lineage: Eukaryota > Metazoa > Chordata > Aves > Passeriformes > Sturnidae > Buphagus > Buphagus erythrorhynchus. Next base: position 40,116 of record VZTT01051762.1, read on the forward strand.
CCTTATAAAAAGTCGCTCTCCAGCTTTCTTGGAGGTCCCCTTTAGGTACTGGAAGATGCTGTAAAATATTTCCCTGAACCATCTCTTCCCCAGGCTGAACCATCCTGACTCTCTCAGCCTGTCTTTGTAGGAGAGGTGCTCCAGTCCTCTCAACATCTTTGTGTCCCTTCTATGGATCTGGAATCCTGCACTTGGAATTAGGAAGGATGATGTGTTCAATCAAGGTGGACTACTAGTTGTCAGAATAATGACTGATTTTGGAGATAATGTATTAAGATTTCAACAAAGGAAGTTACGATGAGAGATAGGTATATAAAGAAAAAATCTTTTTATGAACATTATTAGCTTAGGAGACATGGAGAGAGTTTANGAGGAAGTTACGATGAGAGATAGCCATATAAAGAAAAAATGAACATTATTAGCTTAGGAGACATGGAGAGAGTTTAGAGGTGTAATATTTTGTCTTAGAGGTGCAATATTTTGTCTTTGGGTTAAGATACTTTACAGCTGTGTGCAAAATGAAAGTCCTTCCTAAGGGTACCTGTCACTTGAACCAGCCAAGGCTGTCAGCAATAGCAATACATAAAAAAGCACATTGCATTCTCACACTCCTCACAGCTTTCTCTGATCCTTTATAAACAGGGACATGAAAAAGAAAAATAACAGATTCTGCTACATTCCTTATTCCTGATAATTTCTGTGGCTAGCATGCATGCTTTGCTAATGTAAAATGGAGCTCACAGTGTTTGTGCAATTCAAGTAATTGCCACGGGTACTGCTAGTGAGACAGTGGATGGGAGTGTTCAGTAATGACAGAACATAAAATATCTCCCAGGGAGGCAGAAATTGATCATAGGTTAGTCTGGCAGATAACGTGTGTGTGTATTTTGATCTATTTATCTAAAGCATTCATCTAGGAATTTGGTCCTGTACTGAACAGTGAACAATAGTCGGAGAGATCCTGTGCCTAGTTTTGTTGCTAACAAGCAAAAGCAGTCAGCAGTTAACTTTGTGATTGCTCCTGTTCAGCATGCATGAAGTGTGAGTCACTGCAGTACTCTGAGGCATCCAGTGTTCCTCTTCCTGACATTCCTCGTGCTCCTGTTTGCTCTGCAGTAGCAAGGTCATTGTTGTGCCCATATGGACCCACTGTCTTTCCACTGGTCTTCATTGTGCAGCTAGATTGAGGGTAGAAGTCACTTGCAGCTGGTAGAAACATTGGAAATACATGTTAAACCAAATCTTCTGTGAAAATAGGAGATGAATTCCTGTCCTGTGGTGTGTCCTCTCTCCCACTGCTGCTGTTGATGCCTTTGACTGGGTGTGCAGCTGGTACAGAGGGGACATGGGGTACTCATGCAGTGAGTGATCTAGACTGATGTCTAACTGCTCATTTGGCTCTTTAACACTGATTTAAATGATACCTTTACCAGGGTCCAGAGCATTCATCAGCCAGGCCTGAGAGGTTTCTGCAGATGAGCAATGATGATTCTGATGCCTATCCAGTAAGTAGTTTTGTCCTTTATTTGCTTTTCACATCCCAGACATTTTTTGTTAGTGGCATCCTTTTAGCTAGGTATATCAGGTTAGGATTTAGCTTCAAGTCTTGGTGTAACATTAACTTGATTCCAGTAAAAGTAATGGAAGTATGCAGCATTGCTGCTCGTTGCAAAGCTGAGGTCACATACAATTAATCTCTGGCAGCATGATCTTTTTATGACTGCTTCTCAGGGTCAGTGATCCTGCTTGTTTGTTTTGCTGTGTGTACTGCAAAGAGGTGTCTCTAGCCGATATCTAAAGGAGGTCAAGTGAGACTACCCTGGCTCTTTGCAGTGGAGCTAAATTGTACTGCTAGGAGCACAAAAATAAGCAACTTCTAATTTTGATTGGGCTAAGACTTTCATAGATTGGCCATTCACTTCTACAGATAAACTACATAGCTCTACAGGATGGGAGAGACAGTGAAAGCTAACTGTACACTCAAAAACTGAATTATAGTTTAATGTTCTTTCAAAATGGTTCTATTTTGTTTCTTCCATCTGATGATGTCCTAGTCCTCCTCAGTCTTCCTTCCTGGACTTTCCATCTTTTCTGAACTAATGGAAACTTTTTGTGTCTATTTGCATAAAATTTTAGGAAGAAGTAGAAACAGAAAGGAATGATTTGTAGGGATGCTCCCCTAGCTAATGAAACAATCTCAGCTGAGAGCCACTAAATAAATTTTTTGAGGAAGGGAGTTGCTGCAAATCAGAAATAGAAGGATGGCTTTCAAGCCTTTTTTCTGATCTTTTAGACATTTTTCTAATGCCTTTAAATGTTTCTCTCAGGAGTTCACTGAGCAGTTTGAAGTTTCCCAGCTGTATGAATGCAACTGGATTGTGGTGAATTGTTCAACTCCAGCCAATTACTTTCATGTCCTCCGAAGGCAGATCTTGCTGCCATTCAGAAAGCCGGTAAGGTTACCTTAATGGACTTGATTATTCCAGGTAAATTAGCCCTCAAACAAGGAGTGGCCTTTGCATATGACACACTGCTGAAAAGAGTAAGGGTTGCTGGTGAAAAACTCTAACTGAACACAGGTTGAAGTTGCCAGTTTGATGGAAAGAAGCTCAGCTCTGATTTACTGTGGCTCTAAAACTTGATTTTCAGCTTTGCTTCCATCTGACTGTGCAGATCTTCAGATGAACATGTCAAGATATTAGTGATGTAGCTAACACATTGCAGAAATATCATCTGCATGTCTAATTGCTGGAACTTCAAAGATCCAAGATACAATTGTTGAATGTTTTACTGCTTCATAGCCTGTAATTTGATTTTGTTGTCAGAAAGAAACATCAGCAGTGAGTTTTGAGAACCTGTAAAAGGAGTAGCTACCTCAATCTTCTGAATAATTTTGAAACTTTCATGGCTTTAAAAACAGGAAAAAACAATTTACCATGTTTGCTATTCATACTAATTTCTTCTAGATCATATTCAGTTTGTGGTTTTTGTGTGCACAATGTTACAAAGGTTGCATATGTAATGGAGATAAAGCAGCTTCTGAGTGTTGGAAAAATTTCTGTCTCACAGCTGATTGTTTTGACACCCAAGTCACTGCTGAGGCATCCAGAAGCTAAATCCAGTTTTGATGAAATGGTGTCTGGTAAGTCACCTCAAAGTATTGTGGGGAAATAATTAGCTATACCAAGTTGCATGTGAGACTATGAAGAAAAGAATCTGCTCTGCAGAGTTTGTATTTTCTTACAGCATAATTTCTGTGGAGCTGTCATAGTGACATCTAGCAGGGACTTCTGCTGAAAAATTTGCTTTCGCATAGAGTTTCTTAATTTTAACAGGCTTATCTTGTAACCAGCCATTAATCTTAATGGAAAGTGCATTTCGATCTCTGCAGGGAGTTTTCCCTCAAGAGGACACCATGTCCCTCTGCTCTTTTTCTTTTCATATGAAACTTTAGTTGTTCTTTGTACTGCCCATGCCTCCTGACCCCAAGATGTAGGAATAGGATGTAATTACATTGGGCCCATTTGGAAGAATAATGTGCCCACTTCTTGTTACAGTGCTCAGTTTGGGGCTGCTGTGTCACACCAGTGATCAAAAGTGAGATCAGTGAGTTCAGAGCTGTTGGCATGCCATCAGCACCAAGAGATACACAGTGACTGCAGAGAGAATACCAAACACTGCAGTTGTTTTGTTCTGGCTGGCACTGGTTAGACTGTGGAGTGGCATCAGGAAATGCAGTGACATGTAATGAGTGAGGGATTAAAGTGACTGTTTAGAGTGAGAATGTGGGCATAGGTGTGCTGGTCTATCTCCAGTTCCAGTGAGGGTCTTGACTACTGTCAGAAGAGAGCAACTGCTCAGTTTTTTAAAAGTAACTTACACTGTATAAGTGTGCTTAAATATTGTATTATCTTATTTTTTGTGTAAAATTTGCTTCTCAAGAAAAGGCATTTACTGTTTTTATTACTGTTTAAAAGCTTTGTAGAATGGGTCAGATTAGTAATTCTGTAGGTTTTGTGATTTGTGGCTTTGTCTTGGGAGTCCCCTCTACTTCAGGCTAACCTCAATAGTGGCCAAACAACAAATTAACATTGAATTTTGGCATACTTTCATGTTTCTGCTGAAGAGGACAGCAAGTAAGAAAGTGTTTCTGACTCTCAGCTAACCCTTTTTGCTCTGCTTTTAATAGAAAGCTGAGAGAGAGGAAGACTGATTCCAGCTGACCCAATGAAGCACAGATTCAGTCTTTTTTAATGATGAATTCTGCTGTTCAGTGGGACAGGATAATTCTGACATAAATCAGTTCTTCTTTGATATGTTTGTGCTGTTGCTTTTCTTCCCCAAGATAAATGGTTCAAACAGGAGCTTATTCTCCTGATAAGTGGGTGTGCTGGTGCAGAATAGGAGGTTGAGCTGCTGTCTGCTACCCTGCAGTTGTTTAATTTGGAAATAGTTCTACTCAATCATATATGAGAGCCAAGAAAAGGATCTTTTAGACCATCAAGTCCCTCTTCCAGCTTCATGTATCCCAAGAAAATTTTACTCCTGGGAGGTGGTAGCAGTGAAGATATGCATCTGAAATTGTACTTGTACATTAGCACTTATACATATGGCTCAGCTCAGTGCTAATTCTTGCTTTGGCTATTGCTCTTCTAGCTCTCAAACAGAGGTTTAAATCAAATATACAGCAGTAATGTGTGTGCTTGGGTAAATATTTCTGTAGTTGCCAGATTTAGTTGCATTACAGGTATGTGTTTTGTTTTTATAGAATATTCTGAAATTTATAAAGCTATATTAATGTTACATGGTTGAGGTGATCTTGGAAAGAAGAAAGTATTTCAGGTGGCTCTCTGAAAAACCCCAAACTGGAAGCAAAGTTGAGTTGACCAATAAATTTAAAAGTAAAGATGTAATACGCCACACAAAGCTGAAAAACAGTCTACTGTTGATATGATTGTGTCTATTAAGTGTGGTGAAAGACTGGATTATTGACAATCTTCTAACTTCTTGAAATGGAACTGCTGAAAGTCACTTCAGCCAAGTTACCAGTCTGAAAAGTAGGACCAGAGAGGCAGGAGAGCCCTTTGATCACTGCAACCTGCTGCTTACTCAGTAAAGGACTAAAGGACTGTGTTTTGGGCTGCTTTATTGAAATGTCAGGCCCACTGAGAGCACTTTTTCTAATTTGTGCTCCAACTAGGTACCACTTTCCAACGTGTGATTCCTGAGAATGGGCCGGCAGCTCAGGCACCACATGAGGTCAAGCGAGTGATTTTCTGCACAGGAAAAGTCTACTATGACCTTGTGAAAGAGAGAAAGAACCAAGACCTGGAGAAACAAGTAGCTATAACCAGACTGGAACAGGTGAGCTCCCTGATCTTCAGAAGACAGGGTCATGGGGGTTCCTGTGCTTTTAAATAGACACCCCTCCTAGAATGGATGGTGATAGCTTTTTTTTCTAGCACTTAGCATCTTACAAGATATATTCGAATCCTTCGTGGCCTTGTGGAACACATCAATAGCATACTGGACAATGACAGCCAGAAAACTTGATGACTTTTCCAGAGCAACATAACAAAGTGAAGATTATGATATGATAGCACCTTCAATTTGTATATGCAGTCTGCTAGGTTTAAATGTTGTGAATAGTACACTTTGAAGCTATATTGTCATTCACTGATTAAGGACATGCCACAGCTACTTCACTAAAAAAGCTGTAGGAGTGTAGGTGGTCTGGACTACAACCTACTTCTGTTCATATTAATGCAACTATAAAATACTTGTGTATTCATTTCTGACCATTAAATCAATTAGAGAAACATGAGTCACTCTGCATGGAAAAGTAATGACTCACCATGGGCTAATACCACATAAGAGAAAGCCTTGAAAATTATTACCCTCTTTTTACAGATCTCACCATTCCCCTTTGACTTGCTGAAAGAAGAACTTGATAAGTACCCAACTGCTGATCTAGTCTGGTGTCAGGAGGAGCACAAAAACAGTGGATATTATGATTATGTCAAACCTCGTTTCCGTACTATTGTGAACCACACTCGACCCATCTGGTATGAGACTTTGAACAACTGCTCTGTGTCCTGGGCTGATTTGTTTGCTTTTAAATTTGGTTGGGGTTGTTTTCAGGTATTCATGGGTAAGTCAAGTTCTTCACAAATCCAAACCTCTGAGTCTGGCTTCTTGGGTGAAGGAGGGAAAAATCTAAACTACTATTTCTCAAATACAAGATGCACAAATTGCTCCTTCTTGTAGGTCTAAAAGCAAATCAGTAGCAACTAGGTCTATATTTATTGCTACTTGGCACAGCACTTAGCTCTCCGTTGTCTAAGATCCTGTCATTTTAAGAATTTCATTCCAGATGTTAGGTTTCTGCAGGAAACAGCTGTTGTAAGAGCTCAGTTCAGGCACCTTTGCATTTATTTTAGATGATTGACTCTCAGATCTGCCCGTGCAGCTGTCAAAGGAATGAGAGTCTTCATTGCCGAAAGCAAGTTATCTAATTATAAGACAATGTACCTGGCTGCCCTGAGAGGGATGGGGAGAAGACACAGCTTAATTATGGGAGGGGGGAAAGAGGGGGAAGCTGACCAGAAGGTGTAACTTGGTAAAACTTAGATTGATTTTTATTTAAGAAAGATTGATGACTAAATATCAAAATCTGCCAATCTGACTTGAAAGCCTTAAACAGCATGTTCTCATGCTTGTTATTGTCAAAATAGAGTATCTTCTCACCTCATTTGTCTGCCCAATTCTTTTTCTCATGAAGGTATGTTGGCCGAGAGCCTGCTGCTGCAGCTGCCACAGGCAACAAGAACATGCATCTGGTGTCACTCAGAAGGTTCTTGGATACAGCTTTCAACCTGGAGGCCTTTGAGGGAAAGACATTCTAACTGCAGGGCTCTGACCTGTCTCTGACTGGTAGTCTCTCAAAACACTGCACCCAAAAGAAAAGTGGGGAGAATACTGGATGAATGATGTATTTTTGCTTTACCAAATAAAAGGATCAAGCAGCTGACTTCATTATTCTGTACCTTGCTCCCCAGTTTATAAGGAAGAAACAATTCCAGCTTACCTTCCACCATTTTTTGTCACTTGTCTTTTTAAATTGGGACCTCTTTGACACAAGAAGCTTCTCCTATCACAGGATGCAATGTGTGGCTCGGTGAGGCTCATATCTCTCTCTGTGGGCCCTGGTTAATTACTGTAAGTAAGTAGAGCAGGCATGGACAGCACCATAGCTATGCACACAAGAGGCATTACCACAAGAAAAAAATTACTTATTTCTATCTATACATCAGAGAAGAGTAATGAAACTGAAAAGCAGGGTTGGTAGAGAAATGTACCAATTGTGTTTGTTGGAAGGAGATGGTGAGGTAACCTGAAGATGTGAGGGGGATGCTGGAAATAGGGAGTCACATTACAAAGTTGTTCAGCTGGGGAATAACAGTGAGTAATGTGAACCACTTGGATATGAGGTCAAGAAGGGTAGAAGTAAAAGGGACCAAGAAAAGGTTGTTTGGGGATACTTGAAGAGGGAAGAAGTGTACATGAGACCATAGCTGACAGAGCAGTGGGTGATCACCAGGAGAATTCAGCATCAAATGACTTTAAAAGAGGTGCTCTCGCTCCCTGGGCTGCCTGCTTTGATGCTGTGTGGTATTAGGGAACTTGGGGGTCCTGCAAACATGCTTGTTTTGATGGATGAACAGTCTTCCCCTCACCATAACTACTGAGATCTGCTTTTCTTTGACCATTAGAAGATTGTGTTTGGATGAGAAATCTGTTTTTGCAACAAGCAGTGGTTTTCTGCTTTGTCCAGTGCTATTCCCTACCTCACATCTTGCTGATACTAATGCAGCTCTGAAGTGGCTGTTCCTGATTTACTCACCCTTTTTTTAGACGAAGGTGGGCAAGCAATAACTGCTGATTTACCAAAGGCACATGCTGTGGTTTTGCACAAGTAGTAACTGATTTTTTGTGGTCCCGTACTAATCTGTCAATTAGGATCTCAATTGCCATGTACTTTCAGTATGGACATAAAGGTGAACCACCTCAAGAGCTGCTCTGTGTCAGGGGGCTGATGTACAGCAAGTGCTGGAGGGGAGAGAGCAGCTGGGGCTGTTTCTCTTGCTGGGAAGTAGTGCTTGGCTTCTGGGGGGGCACTGCATGCCAGGGTGGTCTGGGAACCATTGCTTGTGCTTCCTCCACAGTGCTAGAAGGCAGGTGAGCCCAGCTTTCCCCTCCCCTCTTGACATAAGAACTAGTATTGTCAGAAGTCCAGTTCCCTTTGCCCCAGAGAACCTGGCTCTGAGTGACTGCAGGTTTCTGCAGCACTAACCTCTGTTGTGGCAGGAGATTTTTGCCCTCTTTGAACTGGCTGGCAGAGGGAATGGTGAGGTGAGCAGTGTCACTGGGGTGCAGAGGGACGGCCGTGCCTGTGCTGGGGCAGGGAGCTGGAGGCAGCTGCTCAAAGGCCCTGTGCCCCAGCAGTGCCCAGGCTGGATGTTCTGAGCAGCCACCTGGAGACAGCATAACAAGTGCTTGGAAAACACAGAGAAAAGCTTCACCCCATCTCCACTTCCCTGTCCTGAGCATGCTCCTTGGATGTGCTTTTGCTCTGGGAGTAGGTTTTGCCCTGCTGCTGCTGTATGGACTGTGACATAATGAAACATGGCAGTTTATGTCTGATTCAAAGAGGTGGGTGATGCTGGAAAGCTTCTTGTCTCATCAAAATAAAAAGCTGTAATTAAAAACTTTAGCTATGATCAGGTACCACATACCCAGGCAGGTTTCCAAAAAGGCCTGTGTGCCTTGTCCTTTTCTTTGGCTTGGATACACGATGATGGTGAAGAAACAATCCTTCTGTCAGAGCATAGAATTGATGTGGCAAGGTACTTACCATGGCATCCAGAACTGAACTTAGTCTAATGTTTGTGAAACTCTAGCATCCTTTTAAATCAGGCTGGTTGCCCTGGGCTTTTTCTCTCACTGAAGCATTTAAGCTAATTCAGTCTTTGAAAACCTAATGAACTTGGAAAGTACTGCAGTTGACAACCATAAATATTGTCTCCTATTCCTTTCTATAGCTCAAAACATAAGCTGATAGACCATCACCCAAAGTATTTTAATGCTTTTATGAATGCTTGTTTCTGTAGCAAGAATTGAGTTCAGCTAAATATTGCTGGCTCTGTTTATTGTATTCTCAGTTTGCTGCATGAAATATGATAAATGCTCTTTTGCCACGGTATATGCGGAGGTAGAAAACAAAATTAACATAGAAATATAAATGGTAAATGACAGATTTTTACTCTCGTGTATCATAGATTGTGGCATAATAGTTGCATAAAAATTTCATCAAAGATGTAAAAAACCCCAATAAAATAAAAGTACATAAGAAGAAAATTCTCTGTTATGGCTGTTCTTTTTGACAATTTCTCCTTTGAGTGGGGACATTAACATCCCATTTGTAAGAGTGTTAGGACAGCTCATTTTTCTGTTTATTTCCTCAGTGGTGGATTATTTAAATACAGAAGCAGTGAGGAAGACAGCATTGGGACTAACAAAAGATAATTATTTAAAACCATTGAGTCAAATTTGACAATAACACTGAGGTTATATTAGAACATTTTGTTTTGTTATTTGCTAATTTTTTAAAATAACACATGAATGCCTTTTTATTTCAAGGAGAGTTTTTTAAAATACTGGAACTAGACTGGAATTTACACCTCTAATTTCTAAACATTGTAAATAATTTCTCTAAACATGTTGTGTCTTCAGCTTTGAGATGGTAAATGATTAAAAGATTCATCTTTGTATAATGTTTGACAGGGAACAGAAGTATTATATAGACCACTTGTGAAAGAAGTGGCACTGCAATTCAAATGACAGCTTTGCAATTTGGAAGAAACAGCAAACGTGAGAGTGAGTTGACTTCATCTACTTGGGGCACACCATGCTGTGCATGCCTGCAGCAGCAAGACTGGCTAAGGCAATCAGCTTCTGTCACTGCTCTTCATTGCTGACAGGCAGCAGGACTGTGCTTGACAGAAACCTTTGCTCTGCCCATGGCACAGTCAGTCTGTGCTAGAGCAGAAGAGTAACCTGTTCTCCAGAAAAGAAACCATTCTGTTTGTTCCAGGAGGTAAAAATTATTGTATGAGACTAGACAAAAACCAAGAATGTGTGGGCATTGTTTGAACTGAGTAGATGAAAGTGTGTGCCCTGGGGGGTGTTGTCTGTTTCTTTTCTTTGTTTTGTTTTAAGTATCCCTTGCTAGACTCTCTGTGCTGTTCCAAGAGCTCTGGGTAGCTCTTACCTGGCTGCACAACCAGCAGATGAGCTGCCTCTGATACAGAGCTGGGAATACCCACTGCTGCTAAGAATAACAACAGAATGAAAGCTTGGGAACCTCTACTCTATGCTTTCACACATGCATGTAGATGTATGTGTATATATATGTGTGTGTGTATATATATATATCTTGTTTTAATTGCTGTTGGCGTAGATAACATTGAACATTGTTTAAAACATGAAATAGAGGCACACTCAATACTCACATAAAGCCAGAATGGCTGTAAAAGCAGATAGAAGAGATTTGTAATGTTAACAAGTCTGGTCAAAAATGGGAGAAGAGAGTCCACTGTTGTCTTTTATATTGGTTCAGTGAATTCAGAATGTTTTGATTTTCCAGGCAGCTCCTCCAGTTGGTGTTGGGCTCTGGGATGTGATGAGGGGCATTGTTGGAATTTTAGAAACAGGGAGTTTTGAATTTTTTGTGTTGTTAGGTATTGACTTCTAGAAGAATACTGTTTTGAGGCTTTGGAGAAGGCTTCCAAAATTGAATTATAGAACTAGAATCACTAGTGTGAAGTTTGAATAGTGAACATGGTGAAGGGTTTGGAATTTGGGGTTTTAGAATATAGTAATAGGTATGAGACAAGATGGAAGTTTTAGGGTGGAGGTTTTCTTTCTTCTTGTCCCTCTTCTTCTTGGGTTTAGGTAGTACTTTTTAATTGGACAGAAAATACCACACTGTAGGTCACAGGTGTTTGGTCATTGGGTCAAAAGTAAAAATAATTTGGGTGTTAGTTTTTAATTGGACAATTAAGCCTTAAAACACCTTGTAATAAGTGAGATACATCACTATTTCTTCATTTTTAGCTTGTTAGCTGGAAGTGCTGTAGCACTCACTGTACTATAGATAAGAATTAATAAACAACTAAGTCCAAACATGAAATTCCGTCTCTCATGCCTTTAGTCCCGACTCTGACTGAAGAGAAAAAAGAAAATAAAAAGTAATAGGGCATCAGGGCCCCTGCCAGGCTAACAGCAGCCCAGTGCAGGCTGCTTTGGGAAAAGTAAGGGCACTTGTTCGTGGCAAAGAAATGCATTTTGTTATTTTTGAAAAAAAAAAAACCCAACAACCCAACAAAGCAAACTTTTAAAAAAACTTAATTCTCCTTTCCTGGGGAGAGGTATAGAATAACCTGGATTTTTCCAGGGTGCAGCCATCATCCCCAGGTGAGACTGAACCTCTGCTTCTCCCTCTTTCCATGTCTTGTGCAGGTCTTGGAGATTTTGTCATACAACCTTTCTGTGCTGATGAAAACACATCATTTAAGACACCAAAAAAATCCTTGCGGATGTGGGTAATTTTGCATATATCTTTCTGCTTTTGTTCCTGAATAGTAAAGGTTACTGAGTAGAATAACTACAATATGGCATTCAAGATTTCTATTAGATCTGATAAAAAATTTTGTGTTTTTTTTTTTTTACCTTTGTTCCTTTTGTCTGTTGTGTAGCTCTGCAAAGTCCAATTGTATAGCAATAGGAGTCTTGATTTCATGGGCTCTACTGATTAAAAAGATAATTGAAAGTTTTTCCTCATGTTTATACAGAATAAGGACAGAGATTAAGTGAGTATATTTTCTTAATCATTGGTGTAAGATATCAAGGAACAGCATGCAGTCTAAAATAGAAATTCAACATACTTGCTGGAAGGAAAGAGATGAATATTTTTTTCTTTTCTAATTTGTGCTTTTTAACATTGAAACCACTTCTGGTTTTAGATACCTCTTAACAGTTACTTCAGGTTTTTTTAATGCCGTTATTTAAAATGTCGCCTATTATTCAAAAGGAATAAAAGAACAAAAGGAGTAATTATTCAGGAAAAATAATATTTTAGAGAATTATTGGCTTTGATTGAAAATGTTTCACGGATTTCCTCAAAGTTTTCAATTATTAATAAGCGCACCAGGCAGTTCCTTTGTGATACTTAAGTGATTCAGTCATTAATGGCAAATGGAAATCTAATTTGTTTAGAGGGGAAAAGAGTTGTAGTCATCACTAAAGATGCTGTGTGAAACCCTGAATTATAATTTCAGAAATCTTTACTTCCTGTTCAATAGCCCATAAATTCACTGATACTCTTATAAAAAGAGCACATAGACACTTTCTGCCCATGTCATACACAGGCAACGTGAAATTCTCCTCCACTTCAGGAGAGGGTGCATTCAGCCTGCCACAAGAGGAGGGGGTCTGTGTGAGAGGGCACCTTGGCTCTCCATTATTTTCCTTGGCTGGGTATTAGATTATCCCTATAATGGCTTTGGTTTAATACTGGTTTAAGTGACTAGTATTTTCCTGGAATTCCACCTGCAGTGGAATAACAGCTATCTGCACGCAGACTTGGTTGAAGGGCAGTGATGTTTAGTGCTCTCACAGAATTCCCCATGCACCTGTGATGCTACCTGGGCTGAAGGAGAAGGTGCAGATCAGTGCTAGGAGCTGCCTGCAAACAGCCCTGGCACCCTGGGGATTGGCTGTGCCATAGAGGAGACCTGCTTCTGCTCTCTGCTGTGACCTCACCCAGGCTCTGAGGTCAGTCCTGCTGGCATGCCCTGGGTACTTGTGCTGGGGCTCCCACTCAAGCTCCCCTGTCTGGAGTGAGTCAGTTCCACAGGAGAGGCTGGGAAGTCGATGTGAGCAGCACTGTGTGCTGGCCAACACTTTGCAAGGGTAAAGTTAATTAGTAAAAGCCAAAGACATATAAAGGAAGAGTATGTTTCATACACATTAGAGGAACGATTATATTTCCCCAAATTAATGTACCTGCTGCTGGGGGTAAAATAAAGAGGATAAAATAAAATTGTCTAATATAGAACATGACAAAATGACCGTACATAATTTCCCGTGACTAGAAATAAATGTTTAACAAACTGCTCCCAGCAGACTTGTTAAAGATGAAATATTTATTACTGTATGTTAGTTACAGGGTTTAAGCAGTACTTAAGTAATTTAAGGGGATTGGCTTCATCTTGCTTTCAATAATTTTATGTGATTAAATCCTCCTTCATCAGTTTTCTTTGTGCTACAGCAGTTTGCCCAAACATATCCTTAATTAGTCTGGGTTTGCAATGTTGGTTATTTTGTATAGAATGAATAGTGGACAGTTTTCTTTGTGAGTTTCACAGCCCAAGCAAAATCAAATTCCATCAACACTGATGTTCTTGCATGTGGACTGAAACAGAGTAACTTGTCAAGTCTAGAAAAATCTTATTACTATGGTAAAGTTGTATGTTACTCTCAGGATATAAGTCTCTGATGCTACAAATCAGTTTTGAAGCAGTCCTTATATACTTTCTTAGGCTGAAGTATGTGAGACAAATATATACTTAGCATTAAAGTTTTCCTCTTTCCCCTGAACAGCATAAGGTATCTGTAAATATTTTGCACTTTTACATCTTAAAATACTGTTTTATGCCAACCTATTTTGCACAAAATGACATTGAGTAAAATTTTTGGCTTATCCAGTTTGACTTCAAACTGGTGTTGACAAAACTGTCATCTTAGGGTTGATGAAGAGCTGAAACTCTGTGTTGCTTAGGGACTCTTCATTGCAACGACCTACTGCCTATTCAGAAGGAAAGATAAACAGAAATAAAGCAACTTAATCTCCAGTGATTCTAAACGGTTCCTAGTTACACTCTTAGATAATTAACTTCTCCTGTGATATGCTCATTTAATAGATACCTGGTCATATGTGACCATGTTTATTTAATGTGCTCTGCAATATTTATACCACAATACACCCTTCTCATTATAAACCAGACAGTCTTTAATTTATTTACACACACATATTCAGAAGCTTTTGCTTAGACAAAACTCTACAGGCTTCAGGAAAATATATCTGAGTGTGCATGTCAGTTTATGACTGCTCATAAATAGCTCCTGAAGGGACTGCCAGGAAAAAAAAAACCCTAGTATTTTTCCTTCTTTTCAGCATTACTGTTCTGATATTTATGCACATTAAAAAATTAGGGACATGCTACATGAAGTGTGATTATTTTTGTTACTTCCATTTTTATTTCATTTTCATTTATCACAACCCTGAAGTCCCTCATTAGACTCATCAGTAAAATAATATTTGTCATCGTGAGCATAGTATTGCACAGTACAGGAGCTCAATAGATTTATGCAGATTTCAACTTTGTGGTACCTGTCTCTGTAACAAAGCCCAAAGGGAAGGAGATCTCTGTAGCCACGTTCTGTTCCCCAGAATTAATTCCAAAGCCTACAACAAAGACCACTTTTTTGTGATGTTTCTGGCTATACTGCATGTGACCTCGGTGGCTCATTCCTGGGCACATTTGCATATACACTATATGCTAGCAAATATTTATGTGCCTGAAAAGTGCCTGTGTGTTGGTGCAGAGCAACACTGCCTTTTCTTAAAACTGCCCTGCAAAACTGAAAGCTGTAGCAAGCAATGGTTGCATTTCAAATTAATATTAAATTAATTTTAAATTAGTGATACATCTTGTCTCTCACTTGAAGGAGCCTATGCTGAGGATTGCCATTGTAATTTCCTTCCCATGCATCACTTCCATCTCCACAGAAGAGCTCCCAGACCTTTGCAGGTCTTTTTTCTGCTTGGTCAAACTGGTAACCAAGTAAGTCTGTATGTCTTGCATCAATAACTGTGCCACTTTTGCATTGGGCTTCTGAAAATTAGCTGCTTGGAAATTAAGTACCTGCTGTCTTTAATATGATAATACATGGCATAAACACCTGCAGGCCTCCCCTGGTAAGGGGAACTGTCCTGTTGCATTGTATGGCTTGTGCAGCCACTGGAGTGATGGCCAAGAGAGAAAAGTCCTCCTGTTTGCTGAGCATGAAGACAGCCCATCAGTGGTGTCTTGGATAATGCCAGTTTGCTCCTTATATGAGGAAGAAGCTTCATCTTTTCTAATAATTTTTCAAACCAAACACAATGAAGTACCTGGATTAGGAGCCCAGAGATGCTACAGTCTGTACTTCACAGAGATCTGAACTGTGTTGTGGAGTTTCTCTCCACCAGTTACAGAGGTAGCCCAGGGCAAGCCAGCTCCTAAACTAAGGTTCACTAAAGTGCCTGCAAATAACTGAGCCAAAGCCAGTCTTTGGAGGTGTGTTCTGCAAGGGGGAGTGGACTGCCTGCCAAGCATACTGCCATGCAGCCCATGCTTGCTGCAGTTGTTTTCATTTTTTTTTAACTTATCAAATGTTTTTAATTTGTTTCTTGATAGCTAATGAATTTTTTATATATTGTCCCTCTCCTTTTGAAGAAATTACTGGAAAAATTGTCAGATTTTTTTGGAGCCATTTGCAAAACACAAGGAAACGCACATGATGGAGCTTAATCACATTATAAGAGATTGTTACTGTGAAAGGCATAACTATTTTAGTTATATTGGGTTATTGTGCCATTAGTACCGTTTGACTGCCAACTGTGCAGCAGTGGGGCTCCAATCAACAGGAGTCTGTGAGCCTTTTCCATTGCAAAGAGTGCCAAGGATAGGAGGGAGAAAGGCTCTTAGTGGTACCATTTTTTCAGTGATTAATAATACTTGAGATCCATTTCAGTGATCAGAAATGTGCCTTAATGAGACAATTAGTCAAACCATAAAAGCTGCACAGCAATTTAGTTGGTGTTACTACTGGAATAATTTGCTGCGGCTGCTTTCTTCTTCCTGATTTGACTTCATCACAATAGTCTGACTGAAAGTTACTGTAGAGAGACTTGGAGGCTAAATTCAGTTTTGAATGGCCATGATTATCCACAGGGCAGAGAATCCCCTTAAAAATGAGGGAAAAAGTGAGGGGGGAAAGTGGATGTTTCATTATAAAAAAATTACATGCCTTTGTCCATGTGGCTACTGTAGTGCCTTTCAATATCCAGCTGCCTGCTAGTGCTTTGGCAACTAGCTGTAGGGACTGTTTGGGGGCAGGTACCAGCCTGAAAAATTGTGTTTATTTCTTCCTTCTGTAACAAAAACACAGTAACAGGGCCTGAGTTCTCTATGTGGAGCTATGAGATCTCTTTTAGGTGCAGCTGATTTTTTGTCTCACTCACAATCTGGTCAACATATTACTCTAGGGCAAGGTCAGAGCAGTTGTCCTCAACCCATGCTTGTCTCAAAAGCTTGCTGTTTCAAACCTGCAGCTTTGTGTTCCTCAAAGATTGTTTGAATTTATTCCAGCTAAACATGTTGATTTTTTTAGGCATAATATCTCCCCACAAAACTGCTGTTATTCTGACTTGGAGTTATGTCAGAAATGTCCTCAGAGTGATGTTAAAGAGGGCACCAAATACAGTAAAATTAACCCACCCAACAAACCAAATAACAAACCAAAAAACATCTACCCAAGACTAGTCACACTAGCGAGCTCTTTTCCTTGCAGTGTTTCCAGTGATGTTCACAGCTTTCCATGCTCAAGAGATCTGGGGAGTTTATTCTGCTATTTTTGGGAGTAAATCCTGCTCAGAACTAGTATTATTTAAACTAATTTAGTCTAATTAATTTGCATCTACCTAAAAGGCCAAGAAACAATTTACTGCCAGAGCAGAAAGCCATTTGTTGGTGTCCCAGTGATGAATGCAGTAGGCATGTTTGAGAAAGCCCTGCCCTGCTGAGAGCTGCACTGGAACTGGTTTATAGGCAGGACAAGCTGCTCAGTAGAGCAGGGAGGGTCAGGTGACTGCAAGGTGTGAACAAACTCCTTCTGTCCAGGGAAGGTGCTGAAAACCCAGTTTGCTGTCTGTGTGAATGATTCCTGCAAGAAGTGCCCCTGGCCAGCTATGCCAAGCTCAGTTGTATTGAACTTCTCATTCCAGCTCAGTCTGAATGTTCCCACTTTCTAATCTTGTTGTATCAGAGGGGTAGAAAGCAAAACTGTTCCAGTCTTCTAAAGGGACAATACAATTCCTGCTTTGTTCTTCTTACTAAGGAATATTGGTTTAATGCCTCTGTCACCTCTAGGGAAGGGGACTGAATCTGGACATAGTGATAGTGTTGTTTTGACACACTTTTGTGTGGGATCAGCGTTACTGTAAATGTGGTTTGCCATCTCCCTGCAGATGTCAGCTAGTAGAAGACACTGAGTGACAGGTTTTCTTTGGGTTTGAGTTTTGTGCTGGGCCTGCTGTCCTGCAGCCCTGCTGGAAACTGCAGCTTTGCTGCCTGCTGCTCCTGGTGTTTCTTGGCTGAACCCCCTCTGTTAGTGTGCAAAGATTAACCATCTCCTTCTTTCATAACTAATTATGGGCCAAACTGAATATTGCTCAGGGTACCAGCATTCTGGCATATGATTATTCTCAAACTGCTGAATTTACCTAAGTGTAAATTGTTTTAAAAATAAAATCGAAGTTGAATGTATGTTGACAAATAAGGGGAAAAAAAGGAGCTTCATACTCTAGTTACTTTTGGGGTACATGGAATATCATCTGTGATAACACCCAGACAGTTTTAATCCTGTCCTATGGCTATGCCAACTTCCTTCTCTCTACTTTTGGGCTCCCTAGAAATGCACAAATGTTCTCTGAGATATCTGTGGTCAAGAGAAGAGCAGAAATGTAAACTGGTAAAACTGTAAAAATAAGTATTATCAGCTATGAATGACTTTGAAAGTATGTTTGATATAAGAAGCTTTTAAAGTTGAAAGAATGAAAGATATCCAGAATTTCAATCTTCTTTTCATTTAATTCAAATTATTAAAATGCCATACAAGTAAGTTCTACCCGAATTTGCAATATTCAGGGTAGTAACATACAACTAGTTCTGGAAAAGGTGCTCTATTCCTATTTGATTGACGTGGGGGTGTAACAAGATTATCCTCTTCATTAAGAGACCTAGAAGTGTAAAGAACCAATTGATACTATCTTTGTGATGCAAGTAAACTGCCTGACAGAAACCCAAGTTTAAAGGGAAAGTGTCCCTGTAAATTGTTAAGCATTTAACACCACTTTTGTGGCTTCTTCAAAAAGTGGATCTAACTTGCCATCACCTCCTAAAGGAAAAAACTACAACTTACAGAATATATGCAAGTAAATGTATTTACCTTTTACATTTCTACCTCTTGCCCCAACACCTATAGTCCTTTGTGCTCTCCCTCACAGTACTTGGACCCAGTTTGGCTCTGCTGTGGTCAATTCTGTAACCTGAGATGGATTCAGCTCAAGCAAAAAAATAAAAATTGCTATTTTGAAAGCAGAGGGAAGCCCTAATATCTCTGTGGAGCAAAACCTAGCAGATTCTCTTGTGGTTGTGTGCTGGTGCACATAGGATGGCCCCAGACAGTGCTCTCCCAAGCATGGCCTTAACTCCCAAGCCATTCTCTGTTCCTGACTGTGCCTTTCAAACTGCCTGGAATATAAAGCATATAAAGGATATAGAGCTTAAAAGTGTAAATGTTGATAGAACCTGGACTGTTTATGCCTTAGGAAGTGCTAATTTCAAAATGCAAGTGCTTTTGGAGAAACTGCAAATAATAAAATTCAGGAGTTACCAAAATCCAGGTCATAGATATTGCAATGAAATACAGTCTCCCTGTTGACCACCAGGTCTACAGCATTCCACTCTGTTACCACTTCCAGAATAAGGTGAGGTCCATCTGCCTTCAGGCCAGCTGCAAAAGGGCAAAGAAGCAGTGGCCAGGACTGCATTTGCTTGGTTCCCAGTGAATTTTGAATATATCTAAGTTTTAGCACTTATGAGGAGGAGAAAAACCCAGTGTTAATGTAGTTAAGTGCTGTACAAAACTCCCCACAAAGCCTATCAGCTTTAATCTTCATCTTCACTATTATTACATTAATGGATCTCCTTTGAATAAAGCCTCTACCCTCTGTCATTTCTAGGTCTAGGGGTAAAAGGCAAGAAATTAAATTTTGTACTTCTATTTGCTATTAACTGGCAGAGCAGCTGTAAGAAACACAATGCATTTGTTTGTAAGTACCACAGAGTAAGACTAGATTCAAAAGAATTCTCCAATAAGCATTAAGCTGGTGTTATAGAACAGCTGGAACATTAAGTGAACAACCTTGATAACCCAATTGTTCATTGATGCATAATTCATCTTTCTTCTACTGAAAGAGTAATTTCTCAGGACATTAAAGACTTGAGAATTTTGTGAAGCTGAGAATCAAATCAGAATGGAAAAAATAATCTCTTGATCCACATATTTTTAGATGAATTAGGTGCTTTTCAGGTTTATTATAGTACATTGTATAATGTTAAATTAATCAGAACTGGGGAAATAAGAAAACTGATTGATAATGCAGTTCCAGCAACACAAAAATGCCAAGTACTTGCTGGGCACTCCCCAGATTTAAATTTATTTTAATTCATCACTTTCAATTGAAAATAGGCAGAAGAAGATTCCTGTATAGTCAAACATTCAGAGTCTCACTTTTCCAGGTTTCTATCAGCTGTGTTAAGGCTGTACTGACACCTCAGTTATTCTGGCAGGTGAAGGTACTTTCTCTGTCCTAGTTTCACTGTAGTTGTCCACCTGAAAGGGTCAGCATTTCTCAAACATTTAATCTAACTGTGTCCACCTGTAAGAGCTGTTTGCAGTATTTTAATTCAACTTACTGAAAAAGTAGAAGTGGCTGAGGAAAGCCTGTTTCACAAAGTAGCATGCTTTCAGCTTCTGCTGCTGTTTTGCCATTCTCATGAGACAGCTCTCACTGCTTTCTAGGAAGCTTTGACGGTAATCTCAGACAATTAATTCATACTTATAAAATGGGTGAGAGAGATGACACCTCTATACTGCGGGCTCTTAATTAAAAAGCCCACCTGATTAGTTTCCCCAGGTTAGGGCCATGACAGGTACATTGCAATGATCTACCAACCCCAGTGAAAATGGAGCGAGTTGCCAGCAGCCCCCTTACTGCATTGACTCATGCTCTTTGTAAATTTTCAATGTCAAGCAAATAGGGATTTGTCTGATACTGAGTTTTGTCCTTTTATTTTTTGGGGTGTCTCTATGTTATCTAAAGCCTTTAAATTCACAAGATTTTACTTATTTGAGTCCTTGTGATCACATGCATGCAATTTGATCTGTCCTGCAACCTTAGATTAATTTTGTTAGGCAGAAATAGTTATTATTACAGCTGAAGAGCATTGGAGCAGAGGAAAAGTGTTTCTCATTCCCTCATAAACAGGAAATAGACTGCACCAGTCCTTAATGAGATAAATGAGGAAAAAAAAAAAGCTACAACTCTTCTCTGTGGGCAATACATCACTGCAACTTTAGGTATGGATAGCGAATTTCTGCAGCACCTGCAAACTGTGCGAAGCCCCGAGGCGCTGCCCTTCTGTGAGCGCGGAGCCGTTTCCAGCCCTGCAGCAGCGCCCCGAGCCGCGCAGGTGCCGCGGTCCTCACCTGCGGATGGGGAGAAGGGAGCAGCTCCGCTCCGAAACGCGGCACAGCTGCCCCACCCTGGGGCACCTGCTGCCCCACCCTGGGGACACCTGCTGCCCCACCCTGGGGCACCTGCTGCTCCACCCTGGGGGCACCTGCTGCTCCACCCTGGGGGCACCTGCTGCCCCACCTTGGGGACACCTGCTGCCCCAGCCTGGGGACACCTGCTGCTCCACCCTGGGGGCACCTGCTGCCTGCCTGGTCTCGGTTGCTGGAAATAAGAGCTGAGCTCTGAGCAGCAAATGCAACGCGCTACTCACAAGTACTTCGCTTTGCAGCTACGTTTGGGTTTCAATGTTTTCATCGTTGTAAAACAATGCGTTTATTTCGGTCCGTGTTTTAACGAGGTTTGTGTAACTGGAAAATATATGCACACTGTAATGCAAGCGTGTTTTAGTAAACAGAAAAGATGTGGAGGTGTTTGTGCTTTCTGAGGCGTGTTTGAGGAGCAGCCCTTTCCTGTCTCACACGTGGCACAGCTGCTGGAGCCCCCTTCGCAGCACTGCAACACCGAGAGGCTCCGGCCCGGCACGGCACGGCACGGCACGGCCACCGGGAACCTGAGCTGGGAGCCAGCCGAGGAACGGCCTGGAGCTGCCCCAGGGGAGATTTACACTGCGGATCAGGAACAGGTTCTTCACCCAGAGGGTGCCTGGCCACTGGAACAGCCTCCCCAGGGCAGTGCTCACAGCACCAGCCTGACAGAGCTGAAGAAGCGTTTGGACAACGCTCTGAGGCACATGCGGGAAGGCTGGGGCTGTGCTGTGCAGGGCCAGCAGGCGGTGATCCCTGTGAGTCCCTTCCGACCCGCGATACCGCACCGTCCTACGGCAGGAACCCGGCGGGCCGAGTCCCGCACGAACCGCCCGAGCCTCCTTCCCGCAGGGCAGGGCAGGGCGGGACCGGACCGGACCGGGCAGGGCAGAACCGGGCAGGGCAGAGCGGGGGCCGGGCGCACCCCCGCCGGGCAGGGGCGGGGCGCGGGGGGGAGGGGAC
>VZTT01051762.1:61910-96141 GCA_013400855.1 Buphagus erythrorhynchus
ACCGGGCAGGGCAGGGCGGGGTCCGGCCGCACACCCACGGGGCAGGGCAGGACCGGACCGGACCGGGCAGGGCAGAGAGCGGTCCGGCCGCACACCCACGGGGCAGGACCAGACAGGACCGGGCAGGGCAGAACCGGGTGGGGCAGGGCCGGGTTCGGCCGCACACCCACGGGGCAGGGCGGGGCAGGGCAGGGCCGGGTTCGGCCGCACACCCACGGGGCAGGGCGGGGCAGGGCAGGGCCGGGTTCGGCCGCACACCCACGGGGCAGGGCGGGGCAGGGCAGGGCCGGGTTCGGCCGCACACCCACGGGGCAGGGCGGGGCAGGGCAGGGCCGGGTTCGGCCGCACACCCACGGGGCAGGGCGGGGCAGGGCAGGGCCGGGTTCGGCCGCACACCCACGGGGCAGGGCAGGGCGGGGTCCGGCCGCACACGCACGGGGCAGGGCACGGGAGCCGCGGGCACGCAGTCCCGGCTCCCTCCCCGTCCCCGCGGGGCGGCCCCTGCGGCTCGGAGCGGCGGGGCCGGGGCTGCCCAAAAGGCGACAAGGTCTTTCCTCTGGTAGCTTTTATTTGCGGTGCGGAGCTCCGCCCGTGAGCGAGCTGAATGCGCGTTATCAGCGTACATTTCAGGGCGTATATATCGATATAGACAGATAAATACATTTCAGTAGAGACAAAACATAACAGGAACAACATGTGCTATAAATACACATTTACATTTGTCATAAATATATACTTTCTTATAAAAATAAAAGTATCACTAAAATATTTCTCTGTCCTCTGCAACTCACGCTGTGTTGTCACAGCCGTGTCCTGCTGTCCCCTGTGGCACAGGGGTTCTGGCAGCACTCCTGTCAAAGGAGCGAGGTCGGGCTCTTACACCCTTGAAACACTCCTGTTTTGAAGTCGAATGTCTTTTACTTTAGATCACTGTGAACATGGAATTTTATTTAAAATTTTGCTTTTTAATTCCTGCACCCCTGCACTGCGTGTACGTTGGTGTACACCCATGGGGAGAGCGGAACAATTGCCTTCTGAAAGTTCTCTTGCAGGGGGTTGTGTGCCCCGGGTCCCACCAAGAGGGCTCATTAAATCATAGCCACTTGTTACATTAATATAATTACACTTAGTCTGTCAATCAAAATTTTCTCTCTTTTTACACTGAATAATCTATTCCACAGTATTCTGGTTAGAAACATTTTTAAAGTTTCACGTTTGGTTTTCATAAGTGCATAAAAGTGTGTATTTTTAAACTTCATAAAGGAACTTCATCTGCATAACACAAATAATTTTAAATAAGAACTTAATAAAACCTGTTTCTTGAAATCCTTGATAGATACAGCATGGGATCACACCACATAGGTGTGGGGAATTGTGTTAACTGGGAAGCAGTACACTCCCTTGCAAAGCTCCTGCTGTCAGAGGAGTTTGTAATGCCTGTGGATTTTTATCCATCTGTAATTTAACCAGAACCCTCCAATTTAAACAGACCTGAACTGAGCCTGAAGCTTCCTGCACAAAGTCAGGTACCTTGCAGAGAGTGCTTTTAGCACAGGTAGTGGCAAAGGTAAACCACGTACACAAAAGGCTTCCTCTGCAGGGACTGAGCTCATCAAAGCTGCTCCTTTCAGATATTCAGGCTAAGCACTAAAACCAGATCAGTAAGATACAAGTACAAATTGTTAGCTAAATAAATAGGATGTATGGGTGGTCGCTGGTCCTCAAGTAAAAATAGTGTGTCAGCATTTTCCAGAGCTGGAGAATGCAAAACACCCATTACAGCAGCTGTAGACAACTAAGGGACTCTTAATGATAAATTGGTATAAAGAATCAGGTGTGGGTGTAGATGCATCCTGAGTTCTCAGTGACTATGTTGAGCACAGCGTCTGTGCTACTGTTAAGATTCCAGACAAAAAAGTAAAATGAGAAATAGGTAATATTTGCAAATAACTATTGGTACTTATGTAGCTAGGATTACAAAATAAAAGTATGTATTTAATTAGAAGAAAGCTAACAAGTTATCAAATAACTATTCACAGTATTTTTATACACTTAAAATATGACTACAATTTTCAATATAAATTTTACAAAAAATATGTAGTGCTACATTTATGTTAGAAATGCAGAATGCTTTTGTAGTGAAATGAGACAAAGCAAAGTTACTGGGAATGTTTTGAAGTAATTTTCATAATTATAGTATAGGAACAATTTAAAGTCTTATTTTGAACTGTGTATTCTTTAAGCAAGCTTTTGGTCTGACTAACAGTTTTGGGTTTTACTTACGTATTTTTACATCTTAACTTCTAAATTACATTAGATGTTAGGAAGAAGTTCTTTACTGTGAGAGCAGTGAGGCACTGGAACAGGTTGCCCAGAAAAGTTATGGATTCCCCTGGAAGTTATGTATGCATCCTGGAAGTTGTCAAGGCCAGGTTGGATGGGGCTTGGAGCAACCTGGTCTAGTGGAAGGTGTCCCTGCCCATGGTAGGGAAGAGGGAACAAGATGATCTTTAAGATCCCTTCCAACCTAAACCATTCTATGATAGCTTTGGGACAGCTTTTATACTGTAATATTATTTATGTAATCTAGAACCAGATTTCATATTTGATTTGAACCACAGCTCATGGAATAATAAAACATACGTATTTTTCAGTGAAATATAGTAACTTAAAAAAAAAGACGAGCCCAGCTCTTAATGTCTGCAAATCATCATAGTTGATTTACTTCAACATAGCTACTTGCTCCAATTGATTATCAGGCCCGCTGTGCTTTCATATATGGGGTTGTGGATACCCTTTATCCACCAGACTGCTTCACTGCATGTATGCCACTCCAAAGAGGCAGTAAAATAATCATGGACATAGAGAATCTCCTGAATTTGTATACAGAGTTCTTAAACATGGACATAGCTGCATCTCTAGGTTATTGCAATAAATCTATTCTGCTTTTAAGCTTCAGAGTGCTTCACTGTGTGACTGTTCAGTCCAAAAAGGAGGAGAGAACATCTCCACCTCTCCACAGGCAAGGAAGCAACCCCTGGCCAGGCCTCAGGGTCTGTTCCAGCTTGGGCAGCATGGGATCTGCACTGGAGTTTGGAATTAAGTGTCTGCAGTCAGTGAGTAAGTTGTGTTACAACAATGATACTGAACACCTCTAAGTAAGGCAGCATATTTCACCTCACTGAAAGTAACTGGAAATATTGGTCTCTGGTAGGATTTATAGGGAATGAAAGAGATAATGAGAAAAACCTCAGGATAACACTCACATACAATGGGAATTACCAGACACTTATATTACCACTTTCCTGGTTGAATTTACTGTATATTGCAGAATATGATACCCTACATCTGCTATTAAAAAATATAAAATATAAATCCCTCCAAGCGGGATGATGCAAAGCTGATATGAGTACCAGTACTGGTATTTATAACTCTAGCTTGAAGACTTCCTTATATTGCAAATTTACCTCTTCATTCTAGTTATTGCTCTTTGGTTTTCTGTGGTTGCATTCACTCTCCTGCCAGTCACAGTGACTAAATTAATGCCAATGCAAACAGAAAAGGTCTTAAGTAGGATTGAAAAGTACTTATGTTTTGTGCTTTGCCACTCTGTCAGGCTGGATTTTGCTCACTGATAGAAAGAAATAATTAAGTCAATTCATTAGGGACAAAATTCTCCCAGTTCTCTGCGATGGATCATGTTTCCAATATGCTGCTTTCAGAACAGGACTGTGCTTGAGACCAGTGCAAACCATAATAAAGCTAAATTATTTCTGCAGCATTTTCAAATTGGGGAAACATGCAAACACTCATGTTATGTTCCTAGAATTTGTGGAAACGCACAGGGGCCACTCTTCTAAAAATAATCAGGTTTTCTTACATAGTAAATAGACTGGTAGTATTAAATAATCTTCATGCACAAGTTAAAGATATAATGGCATCAGCCTATTATTTACAGTGTTACTCTCAAAATTCCCAATAGGTGAAATTTCTTTTTTTTCTTTACATGCAAATCTTGTAGTAATAGATGTGAATATTTTAGAACTACTTGCAGGGGATATTAATTAATTGGTGTGCCTTAGTATTTAATTTATGTCATATACAAACTTACTCAATTTTTTAGGTGATAAAATGGCACAAGATAATTATGGTCAGAAATGGTAGTACAACACATACTTTTATGATTTCCTCCTTCATTTCAGGCAGTGAGGCCAAGTCTTTTTTGCTGACTTGTAAGCAAGAAATGGTAGATGTAATACACAGAGTTGTAAATGTTGGCAGCAATGAGAAACAGATGACACTTTGGTTCTACACTATTGTATCACTAGCACTATCTTGCCTTTGAACAGCTATGTCGTGTTGCTCCATGAGGTGGATTCAGGAGAATAATTCCCACAGCCTCCCAGCACCGGTGGTCACTGCAGCTGAGTGGCTGCACCTTGTTTAGCAGGGGGCTTTGCTGCAGCAGAACTGCATTTGTGGCACAGATCTCTCATTGCCAGGAGACTTTCTTCCACAGCTTTTGCAAGCATGCCTGAGGAGGTTTCCTCACATTCTTTAAAGCTTGAGATGCAGAACAATAAATGCTCTGGCTGAGGGTTGTAACATGCCCCATATCCATTGGGCACCACAGGCCCATAGCAGCAGAACATTTCCATAGTAGTAGGAACCTGGTTGCAGGGAGAAGGGAAGGAGTGATCTCTGATTAATCAGGGCACCTCAAATCATTAGGAAAAAGAGAAAATATGCTACAAATGCTGATAATGTGGTGTGAATCCAATCTTGTGGAGTATCACTGTCTTCAGAAGTCCAGACCTGGAGATGATTTACCTTGGAAAGCAAAAGCTGATCTCAGGATAGAATTTGGTTGCTCTGTTTGTTAGCTATGGTTTAAAAACTGGTATAATTTGAGGTGGCTATAATGCATTTCTTTGCTAAATTTATATAGATATTTGAAAGCTGTAAGATTTGTTACTGATAGATAGGAATTTTATGTAATCCTTGTACATAAAAAGGATACATAAAACTTCTCTAAGGTTTTTAATTTCTTAACGTTATGTTGAATTTGTAATGTGAAGACTGCATTAAATTAGAGAAATTAGCATTGTCCATTTCTAATAATAGTTTATAATTGTGATGCTATATAAAAATACTGCAATGCAACTAGGCATTCTATTACACCCCAGTTTAATAATGGCATAATATGGCAGTGAAACACTTTCTTCTGCAGAAAATAAAAGGTGTTAGAAATCTATATGTTTCAGACTTTGTGTACATGGGCCTTCTCAAATGACATTTGCCTTTTTAAT
Source organism: Buphagus erythrorhynchus (assembly GCA_013400855.1). NCBI lineage: Eukaryota > Metazoa > Chordata > Aves > Passeriformes > Sturnidae > Buphagus > Buphagus erythrorhynchus. The sequence continues at coordinate 67,220 of VZTT01051762.1, forward strand.
GGTGTAGAACAGGCCATTAGTCCTGCTAATACAGCCATAGAATTGTCAGATGAATTTGCTGTGCAACAGCCGAAGGCCATAAAGCTATTCAGAAGCACTCTTTGCTCATGGATAGTTTCTTGGAGAATTTATGTAGTAGCATGTTGGTTACATTCACTCATGTCTGAAAGCCTACAAACATTATGACAAGATCAAATTACTTATTAAGGTTTTATGCTGTGGCATGATATTGTAAGTCTCTTTTGTTGCATAGTCCTAATCTGTTGCAGTGGGGTTAGTGTTTCAGTTAATGAATTCCTACATAGATTTCTTTTTTCATTAGGACTGCTACTACATGCAATGGAACATTTAATTCTTAGGCTGTATGCCATAAAGATGCTCCCTTATTTAGAACATTAAATATAGGAAGTATTGACTCAGAGTACCTTTGTATATGCAAATAACTGTAAATCTGTAAATGTCTGTACCTGTCCAAAATGTCTGTAAGTCTAAGTTGCATGTCTGCATGGGTTGCTGTCTTAAAGCAAATAACAGAAGGCTGTCAAAGATCTTAAACATAGCAACTTTAAAGTGTAAAATTTCCTCGTGGCTCTTGGCTTTTTGTTTCTCAGAGTTGCAGCCCTTCTGGCTCGTGGCTATACTGTCACTGGACACGAGAGCTGTCATCTCAGGGGAAGGAGGAAAAGAGGGGAATGGGAGTATATGCAGTTTGGAAACAGAGGAAACTGAGCCCTCATGGGAATTTTGCTGAGTTTGTGTGCATTTCCAGAATTTCTGTGAAGGACTTTTGAATGTTGCCTATGAAGTGATAACTGCAGTCAGTATTTACTGTGCTGATGAACCAAAATAGGATTGAAAATGTGGAGCAATTTGCAGACTTCTTGATGATACTGCTTTTGTTTTCTTGCTTTTTTTACATTGATTTCACTGTGAGCTACAAGGTCTGGCAGAACACAAATGAATTACCCTTTGCTTGGCAAGACCAGTGAACAGAAGAAACTCACCTGGCTGGTTGAGAGGATGAATCGATTGCTTGTCAGATAAGTCTCATCTGTAAATATCTCTGGCAGTTCCTTCAAGTGTTCCCGTGCCACCTCTCTGAGCCCTAGCAGGTGATTGTCTATTGCCATTCCAGTAACAGCCTGTGATAAGATGTGATAAGACAACAGCATTTAACTGAGTTTGGAGGCATTTTGACTATTACTGCCTAGTGCTCTGGTCAGAGCTGATGAACTTGGTTTGAGTGATGTAAAGCCTGTAATGTTCAGATATTACTCTGAGTATGTACTTTGCTGAAGATCAGTAACTAGAAATTCATATGGTGCTCTGAAGATTTACAAATTAGGAAGGAGACAGTCTTGAGGTGTATTATGTGCTCATGTTGTCTGTGTGTTCATTGTCTCTCAGAGCTGAATATCATGGGCTGGGCTTGTAAAGATGCTGAGGGGAGCATACAGGACAGCAGAAATTTCTAAACATGTTTTGGAATTTTCTCTGCATCGTTTGGATTATGTTTCAAGGTGGGGGGCTCCAAAGTACCTCCAAATTGGAACAAGTCTTCCATTGCATCTGCAATGCAAAGAGATGCTGCCTGCATCTCCCTCTGGCAGTTAAAGCATATGTCATTCCACAGAATTTAGATTCAAGGATCTGGTAGGTGTCTGCAACAGGCTGAACAGAATAACAGATAGATTTGCCAATGATCTATCACAGATCTATGAGCAAACCCCACTGCTTGAGAAACCCGGGCTAGGGATACTGAAGCAGCAGTGGCAGCTCACAGGAGCTGCAGCTGAGCCTGCAGCAAGTCCCTGCCATCAGCTGCCTATGCTCAGGTCTATGCTCTGTCCAGCTACCAACTGCTCTAGACTTAAGGCATTTATTAGCTTTAAGAGCTTTGCCCTACTAGTAAATGTGACTGAAGATGGCTAATGGGATCAAAAGTCAGCACTGGGGGCTTAGCAGACAGGATAGTTACAGAGTTTTGTTTCTTTAGGAAACCAAACCAAAATTTGGTCCAACCAGGCAGGAGTTGCCTCAGATAAATAAGTGTGTTCAAAATCCTTCAGTCCAGGTTTGTTCTTGCTGGTGAAAGTACTGATTTTGTGGACTGACCTGTAGCTCTTTCGTGGCCCAGGCTGAAGTCATGTAGGAAGGGAATGCTGAACTAGGGACACTGTACTGCCCTGAGAGCAGAGCTGACATCCCTGTGGCACAGGAACCTTGCAACAAGGGGAACAAACAGCCTGAGAGAAGTCAGGATTGAAAAAAGAGCATGAGCTTGGTTTTCCTCTTAAGGATTAAAAAAATAATAAAAGAAAAGCACAAGTTTACTTCTTCTCTTATAAGGAGAATAATTTCAACCACTGGTAAGTGCCTGAAGCAGGGGCTTGGGAGTGCATTCCTGGTTTGGCTTATTAAGAACTAGGCACCCATTGGTAAAGGAGCTATTTTATTTGTTCATCAGCCCAGGCAGAGGAAGGATGCTTGCAAAAAGGTAGCATACATCAGCACTGTGTTTATGTAAGGTTTCCCATATGGGGAAACTGACTTGATAATCAAAGGAAATATTTTGCTATCACACAAGATTTATAAGGCTGTTAGCAATGACATTTTTGCAACATAGATCAATGTCATGTCTGAAGAGAGGCCGAGACAGGCTAACGAAATAAACTGTGAGTCAACGCATAGGAAAAAACTGGGCTAAATTGAATTTTAGAGCTCCACTTTTAAGATAGCAATGCTACTAGTAAGCCTTAACAAGGGGAAATAAAATCATTAAATTGCTTTTTGTTTTATGAAGTAGTTTTTTTTGTTGTTTTCCTTAGGAGCTATTACATTTCAGTCTGTTATGCAGAATTTAGTCAGACCATCTAATTCTTACCCAGAGTTTAAAGCCCCAATGATTACATTCTGCTATTCTGAGAAAGGAGGGGTATCTTGGTAAATAGAAATACCTGGAGAGCTTTTTAAATTTAAAGATAAATTATTTTTCCAATGGCAGTTTTAATATTTTCCCATGAGCCACACTGGAGGCTGAATAAATAACTTGGAGGGGAGAATTAATGGGCATTTTTCTTTTTTTCTCTCTGGTTTTTTTTTTTTTTCTGAGAGCTGTTGCCCAGGAATTCCACTGGTTGTGACCCAGCAGACCTGCAGTGTGTTGTGTTCATTGTGAGGTTACCCTGAGATGGTTCAGGTGAGACAGCTGCCCTGAAGTAAGAAAGACTTGACTTAGATTTACAGAACATGTTAAGTCTCAGCTTCTGAAATGTGGTTCTCAGCACAAGGCTTGAAACACAGAATTGTTTTTCTTCTCTGCTTCTTTTGTTTTACAGTCCTGCCTGAAAGCAACACCTTGCCTCTTCAGTGCTCAGAATATACCTTTAAAACCACCTCTGAAGGTGAATGATTTCTTGAATATTATGAATATCAGAAGAGTAATCAACAATATGGGTTTATAGGCAATGGTCTGAGGCAAAACCATAGGTAGAAAATTCACTTATCGTAGCTCGTTATTTATATTTATTAATTTCATGAGTGGTATGACTAAGTTGTTTATAGAACAAGTCTGTGCTTTGTCTTGGCACAGTGGGACATAAAGCATTACCCAGACTGAATTATCTCATTTTTAATCAAGAGAAAATGAGTTGTATTTGATATTAAACTGATTGCTTCACTGGAGGGCATCTCTCTCTTTTATTAGACACTGCATTCAGGTCTTTAAAAGAAAACTTACTATAATCACTTCCTCATTGTTAATGACCTTTATTAGAAATGGCAATTTGGAATACCAGAATACATGTTGCAGTATACCAGTCCATCTGAAGATCAGGTTCCAGATAGGGACCTTTATCCTCTAGTGAAGAGAAATATAAGAAAATGCATAGAGGGTTACTTCTAGGCTTAGTTTTTTTTAAAGTTGAGGTTAGTTGAATATGGCTATTTGGGCTGTTAGAAATGTTCCTAAGTGTGACATAGCAGATACTTTCCTGTTTGGAGATGCCTACATTTTTCTAGTGTTTAAATAGCTAATGACAATGTCTTCATACTTTTCTTGAAAAAGATGAGTAGTTCTTATTCAGACAGGCAGTGTTTTACTCACCAGAACAGAGTAATTAGTCTGAGCTGCAATTGCATCCTTAAATTTCTGTATCTTCTCAGAATCCTGTTGGGGTAGTCAGAATAAATGTATTATTGAATCATCTCTCAAAGAAATAGCATCTTTCATCAACTAACCAGGAGCCAAATAGCAAGCACCTCAAACATCTTTTGCTCTTGGCTCAGATGTAAGCACCCTGATAGGTGAAAAGCCACAGGGATCAATGTCCTGATCAGCACCTGGTCCTGCAAGGGCTGAACGGGGTTCTTGGTGGTGGTTTGTTTGAAGTCAAGAAAAGGCTTGCAGGTCCTTTTGTGTATTCCTTGCATGGATTTTGGGGGTGTAGATTATTACCTACAGAATCACTACGTTTGAAGTAGGGAAAATAAATGCCTAGTGCAATTCAGTATTTTCAAAACAGACAAGTAGTGTACCTTCTCCAGAATGGTTTATCTAGACAGTGACATTAATGAAAGTGATATCAATGAAAGCCATTACTGATATTTTGCTAGCCAGTCAAAAAATTACTCCCATGTGTGAAAGAGCATCTAGAATTTTCCAAGGCTGCTCTACCCTCCACAGATGCCTCACATTTCAGATAACAAGCTAGTAAATTTTAACTCCTGTCAAATGGCAGCCTTTTATATTAAGGGAAGGATCTTAAGAAGTGCTGCCTTGCTGTACATCAAGTCCAACACTGCAAATCTGGGAGACCCTGAAACAGCCAGATTATCTGGGTCTCCAGTAAAACAGGAGACCTTCAGTTCCTATGGACGATGAATGATCTTCTGAACAAAGAATTCATTTTAGAAGCAAGTCAAGGTCACCATCAGGGACCTTCAAAATACAAAAAAAATACTGATATTTTTTCACAAGGCTAGAGCTAGGCTTTAGTTCCCTTGTACAGATTAAATTACCAAATGCAGTCTTTAAATCTGATTAATTTACAGCTATTCAAGCAATCTCTAGTGTCAGTAGCTGCTGCTTTTACAGCAAGTGTCAAATGCATGAGATATTTCTCCTGCTGAAGAATCAATCTGACTCAATCAATCTTGGTGACTGTTCAAGCTATCGTTTGAGGATAATTTTTATTTGTATGAGAAGAAAAACTTTTTTTTAAAATTGGATTTGAATTAATGGCTATTAACAAATAATATTTTGTGGAGTTCAAGGCTACTTACACCAAGGGGTGCATCTCTTTTTCCAAAAAAAAGAATTAACCCCTTCACATTCAGAGCAGTGCATAGGTCTAAAGAAATCACCTTGGAATAGGGTTGTATTAAATTAATTTTCTAATGTTTCTGTGATACTAATATATATATGTAGTTCTGCATGGAAAGATGAAGATGTTCACATCAAAACAAAGATTTATTAATGTCTGTTGGAAGAAAAATTGCAGACCAGTATAAATGTCTTTCTTATCTCTTGGTGGAGAAAAGGCCAGGAAAACTACCAGTGGTTTGGTTTGCATTATGATTACAGGTTTTCCAGGGGAAATGAAACCATTATCCCCCCTATTCTGTATGGCCAAGGCATGCAGTAGAAAGATACAGGGGCTGAGACTGAGCTTCATCACATGGCATTCTTCAGCTTGCTTGTGTGAAACAGGACAGTTTAGGGAGCTGTGAAAGGGAAGCATGATCTCAGATCTGGGAAAAAGGTGGGAAATGCTGAAGCACTGGGAGAGCTGCAGGAGTCAGTAAGGGAAGGAAGGGAGGAAGGGGAAAAGGAAGGAAGGGAGAGAGGAAGGGAGGAAGGAAGGAAGGGAAGGAGGGAGGGATAGTTGCAAGGATCTAGAAACATGTATTGAAAGAAGATGGTAGGAGCATGCTGGCTCCTGCCAGGAGCACAGCCAGTGTGCCACAGCATGGGCTGGGACTATGCTGGGCTCCCTGGCGTGGAGAGGAAAGTGCACAGAAAACAGAACTTCTAATGAAATGTGATTGAGAGCCATCTTGTCAGACAGGACACTGATACAAATAAAAACAGCCTTTTCTTCCCTACTGTGTGGCAGTCACTATTATGTGCAATAGTATGGTCATAATCTGCCCTGAATTACCCACCCAGCAGAGGGAGTTACTGTGGGTTTTTTCAGTTATTTACCGTGGGACTTACTTGAACTTTGTTCATCAGAGCTAAGTTCTGGGCATGATAACCTTAAGGAAATTGAAGAAGTAGTGGATGAAGAGAGGACTTATCTGGGCAAATTTTCATAATCCTCTGGGTTGTTAGATCTTGGTTTATAATATTTCATTAATTTACACCTAATCTACTGCCCAGCGATGCTTCTAGCAATGCTATACTAAATTTTAAAGAACAGTCATGTGGGGTGCTGCCACTGGAATGGGCTTACTGTGAAAAATAAACTGTATTGTGGCAGCATTTTGCATCTAAACAGCCACCTGGAAATTCCCTGTAGCACAGTGCAGTGCAGTGGGTGGAAGTGGTGCAGAGACATTGAGGGAGGCTCTCCAGGGATGGTGGGCAGGACAGTGCACAGGGCTGTTTGTGAAGCTCTGCTCCCAGCTGTACCTCTCTGCATCCCCATCTACTTTGTACAGCGCTCATGCTTCTGGCAAACAGATGGTAGTGTCTCAAAGAAAGGCAATTTTAGTTTTTCTTTATGCAGTATATTATCAGGATAGTTTGGAGAGTTGTTTGATTAGCTCGATGAAGCTTTTCATCATTAAGGTTCCGCTCTCTTGAGGATCCTATAAGACTTAGTCTATTTCATAGAAACATCCCTTTAAAACAAAAAAGATCAGCCAGAACATATCCACATATCCAGAAATGAAAGCATGGGTATTACATCACATATTGCAGGCTGCAGCAGAACTAACCACTGCAGGAGACCTGCCAGGCAATTCCCCTGGTGTGGCAGTTTAATGATCCTGAACTTTGCATGTTCAGCCTGGATCTCTCCAGGGAGCTGAATTTGGGCCTGATGATAGAATATTCATAAGACAGTACTAAATCTAAAATTAGATATTATGTTTCTTATAGTGTCACATTTAGGCACCTTTAAATCTTTTGGATGCTTAAATAAAAATAAAGGAATATTTCTATTTAGCTTAATGGTTGGTCTGTACAAAAAGCAAAATCCTGTGATGCTTGCTACCCTGCCCTATGCCTTTATGTTCTCAGTTAAGAGCTAAAAAGTGCAAGACTTGGGACCAGGAGTGCATTATTTACGTAGTGTTTTGGCAAAGAAGACAGAGGGAGCCAGCCCAACATACCGACACAGCTGTCTTGTCACCTGCCATTGCTTTGACAAAAGCAAGTGCTTCCGAGGTAGCAGACCTGATGTTGTCAACCCGGCCCTCATCAAATCGGCGCAGGGAAGCGCTTTCATAGGTTGGGACGAGCCTCCTGTGGCACCTGGGAGCGTGGAGGAAGAAAAACAAGGAATGATTGTTTCCAAAGGGTCATAGAGACTAAGAGAAATATAGGCTTAGTACATTTTATTGTTACAGCCACACTTTTATTTCTTGGACAGTATTCATCTTAATGTTGATAGGATTCTGTAAGAAACTTAAAAAAGATGGATGCTCACTCCTTTCTAATATGAAGAGCTGCATACAGCTGTATGTGTTTTAGTTATGCATTGCCAGTAAAAAATGGCTTGTGTGAAAACAAGTCTAGTAAAACAAAAATTTACTGAAAGATCTCAAAGAATGTTTTATTTGTACTGCATCATAAAATAATTGTGTAATTAATCATTTACTTATGGGCTTGAAATATGCTTTATTTAAAACAAGAGAAAATGCACTGAGTGTGTGAATGAAAAGAATGAATAAAAGGGGAGTAGGGTGTTATTTGTGAGCTGGAATGAAAACCCTCATAGCAATTAGGACAGATTATGAAGACTGTTGTTTCATTTGGGTCCAGGTATACAGATACTACTCCTTGCTTCAGGAGGCAGACTGTGTCTTTCAGTTGAAGCAGGTAGTCTCAGAACACAACTGTTCCTTAAGGTTTTTATTGCAAACTTGGGAATTATATCATGGCTGGGATACAGATGAAAATCTTGGGCTAGGTAATTTTTGAAGTTTTATTAATAGAGTATGCAAAATGGATGATCAACAGATGTTAAAGGAGTACATGAAATGTGTAAAGCATCTCTGGTCTTGACCAGGTAAAGACCACTCTGGGATTTAATTTGAATTAATAAATAATTATTTCATGTAATAGGCTGCTCTGCAGGAAACCATGCAACCTATCTCTACCCTGCAGTTCTGGCAATGTAGAAAGGAGATTTTAACTTTGATAAGAACATGGAAATTAGGGGGATCTTATCAAATCTTGGGATGCCTGTGAAGAAGGGAGCAGCAGTAGTTACTGTTCTGTGTAGGAACTCTAGTCTGATATGCTGTGCTGGAGTGGATGCTTTTCAGCCTGTGGTGCCAGGGATGCACATGTGGTTACTGCTGTGGCTCCTCCCAAGCTACCCACGAGGCAGGGCAGTGGTGTTTCTGCCCCAGGGACCTGGGCTCCCCAGCTGCTGCTGCTGCAGACATCCCTGCCATATTCCCTCACCTTCTCTATGCCAAGCACAGGGACAGCTGTCAGGAGGGAATGGCATGTGTGGGACACAGGGATGGCAAGGTAGAGCAAGAAGAGGGAAAGGGAGCATAGAAAAGGAGTACTCTCTCCCAGGCCCAGGTATCAGTTTCTATTTTGTCTGCCCTACAGTCATTAGGCAAGATTACTTATTTCCATGCAGGAGGCATTTGTTTGAATGTTGAAGGAAAAATGGACCCTTTGTAAAAAACCCCACTACCTTTTGTACCTTGTTCCTATGAACTGAGCTAACCTTACCTGTAGAATGCCAGCTGAAGTGCTACTTGAACGTAGGCATCTGGGCTAATCTTTTGTTTCTTAATAAATTCCTTTCCATAGTGCTCAAATTTGTAGGCAATAAAATCCAGATTTTCTACTGCCCTGGAAAACAAGCAGAAGGCTGTTACTGCAGGGGTAGATGTAAGAATCTCATAGAATTGTTAAAGTTGGAAAAGAGCTCTTAGATCATCAAGTCCAACCATTAACCTATCCTACCTTGTTCACCACTAAACCACATTCTGTCCCATTTCTGTTTGCAAATAAGACCCAGAGATCTTTTCCTGCCAGTACCCTCTTAGAGGTGAGTGGCCTTCTGCTCTCCTGCTCTGCAGTCCTGGCCTTTGCTAACTTGCTCCTGGTCAGTAACTTTTATTCATACAGATTCTACACCAGGCTTGTTATCTGCAGCCTTAACTGTGGCATTCAAGTCTGTTCACTTGAGTAAGACACCTTTTTTAAAAACAACAACAACAACAACAAAAAAAACCAAACCAAAAATCCAGCAACCTCCCCCCAACCTTAGTGTTACAAAGGAGTCATTCTACATCCTGAATGTTCTCACTCTTATGTATCTTTCTAGACACTTTGAGGTCTTATCTAATGCAACCACACTGGACATGCTTACAGCTGATCATGTAGACAATTAGTTAATTCTCTACAAACAGATCAGAGGCCTGAATGTTGAGAAAAAATTCTTATTGCTGCCCCAAATCCCAAAGATCATGCAAATCTTTGACAACCTGAAAACAGTCAGAAAAACTAGACTTTGTAGAAGCAATATTAATGTAAACAAATTATTTTCCTAAATTCAAATTGTTTATTAAAAACCAGTTGTATTCTACTGTCCTCTGTATGTACCCCTATTGCCCTGGCTTCAGATTGAGTCAGCTCAAACCTGTAAGAGACATCCACAAAAACAGAAGACCTGCATTGTTTGCATCCTGTGCAAATAGGGGTAAGGTGTTTTTCCAGTGTTTTTTAGAGTTCCTAATATTTACATGGAAGGAAAACAACAGCAATGCAATTCCTGAATACAGACAAGTAGCTCCAGCTCTGCTCCTATCCTGCAGAGAGATGCTAGGTATGTGCAGCTGGGTAAGAAGAGGAGGAGCAGGAAGACAGGAGGCCTCCTAGGAGGGAGCCCATGCAATGTGCTGGGTAGTTCCCAGCTTGCAGTCATGGCTGAGAAAAATGAAGCATCGTTTCTACCTTTGGAGTTTTTCTGCTGCTGATGCCAAATGTGTCTGAATGTCAGGGGAACACTTCCATCTCAGTCTCCGTGGAGCAGGAAGCTCACTCACTGAGTCAGCTCGGACTAATTTCTTGGAACTTTCTTTCCTGTTGGTATGTGAGACAGAAGTCATTAAATTCACAGGAATAATCCATTTATTAAACGCTGCTCTTTTAGCAGGTGAATTACTGCTTTTCAACAGTTGTATGTATCTTAGTGCCCCTGTGCATCAGGGGAAATTTGCCACTGGCTTCCCAGGGGCTGGAATGGGTATAAAATGTACAGAAAGGGAACTCACATGTGCCTGAGCAGGTATTCAGTGCACTGCACCATTACGATGCCATCAAAAGGAGAATGTTCGCACACGGTCCCGCAGAGCCCGTCTCTTCCCACCACAAACTAAACAAGGAAAAGAATAGCTGCAACGAATACAGGCAATAAATAGTGTTCTGGGTAAGTTATCCACGATGGAAACCTGACATAGGTGTCATCATTCCCCTGTGGTTTTCTTATTGCTCATATCAGGAACTTCCTTGCCCTACAGATCAGTGGGTGACTTACAGAGCTAGCAGGAGACTTGCTTGTCCTGTGAAAGGTGTTGCACTTTCATGCTGCTATTTGGGAACTAATCCTGTGAGAATGTAAGTTTTAGCAATTCCCAATGGAATCTGAAAATATGATTTGGCATCTGCTTTATGGTACAGAAAACCCATCAATACAAAGACAGGCCAGAGTTCTCCTTCCACTTTTGAGAACAATAAAATGTGTATCTGGGAAATCCTTAGGACCTCATTTTATTACAAAGCTCATCCTTATTTGATAGCTTTCTCATAGCTTATTTTGAATCTTTTATTTTTAGATGCTTTCTTCATTTCATTTCCTTCTTATTTGTCTTCATTCCTAATTTCATTGTGTCCACATGGCATTGCTGGTGACAACCTGCTGCACTCCAATTTTGTGATATGCCTATTCAATTTGTAACTTCTGCATCTCATGCAAAAGCAGATGTCTAGGCCAATACTGGAGCTTTATTGTCCTTTTTCTGGGCTTTTCCCCATACTTCTTTTGAAGTGCATTTGGCTGGACCTCACCCACTTAACTCTCTCTTGCACATTTTTATCACGCACACATCCTACCTCCCTGCTTTCCTTGAGGTTTTCAGAGAGTGGGCATGATGCAAAAAGTTCACCTGGATTTTTTCTGAAGCCTTACTGCAAAGGTGAGGAAGAATATGGAGAGAAAGAACTAATTCTACTGTGAGAATGGCTTCCTACATAATTTGTGTTTCCATAAAAGGAAATGACAACTTATTTCCCTAAGAATTTCTCTTTACCTTTCAACTACTTTGACCTGAATACATGTGGACAAATTAAGCTCTCTCATACTCTACACAATTTTATTTGCTTTCTGATGCTTTATGATAGTAGACAAAAAGAAAATGTTGTTTATTCTCATCTACTTGAAATATCTCTACACTTGACCCTGCAAATAACAGGGTTCTAACTGTTCTAAAGACAAATTGTTTGTTCTTCAAAAGAGTCTGCTAATAATGTCATTTGCAGTGGCATTAATCAGGAATGATTACTGAAATGTATTTGCTCTTGGGTAAGTTGGTGCAAGTGAAATTATTTTAGGGGTTTCTCTTTTCATCTTGCTCTTTTTAGATATGGCAAGAGGAACAAGCATTATGCAAGCAATGTATCAGTCAAGGTTTTTTCAATTTTTCATGAGGTGTCAACATTGTTGACAGTTAGAGATTAATACATCACTTCACTCTGGGTTTATTGCAAAGTGTGGAAATAAAAGTGTGATGCTTTAAAAAAAGACAATCAAAATCTGATGGGAAGAAGGCTGGAGAAGTCAATACTTAAGGAAAGGCTCAACAAGGATGTCATTAAATGAGTAAACAGTCTGTTAAGTGAGGACTTAAACACATGCTAAATTATAAGCATTTCTAGGTTGTCAGGAAAATGTGTAAAAAGAGGAAACAAAAAAAATATTGTGCTTTTTTTTTTTGTCATTCTGGACTACTAGGCCAGCATTTTCATTCTATTTGACTCAGTGTAGAAAAATTCGTTTTTTTATATCTAACATCTGCCTACTCATACATCTGCATATCTGTGTTATCTGCAGAGCAAAGGGAGCTTTGGAGAAGGTGGAAGTGTCCCTGCTTCCCTTGCCATGCACCTTGCTCACACCACACCTGCCCAGGCAGATGCTGACACCACTTTCCCCCCTTTCTGCCAGCTGGCTCTGAGTGGTGCCCACCCCAAGGCATGGTGCAGGTAACGTCACAGTGCTGTAAGGTTTTTACCTGCATAGGTTTGTCATACCAACGATTGGCCCCGTTCTTGTGGTAGCCTCCTCCATGCAGCATCTGAAATGCCATGTTTGTGTCGTTGAGTTCCACCCTGCTGGGGCTGTCCAGGCACACCAGGCATATGCACCTCTCAATCATGTCTAGGGAGTCACGGTTGGTGGAGTCTGGGGATGGAAGAGTGAAATGTTCACATCCTCTTACCTCTGACTGCAACAGTGCTGGGGAACCCTCTGCCTTGGAGGGCACTGATGATCTGGCCCTGACTCTGCAATGGGCTGGTGTCTGCAGAACTCTCAGCAGCAGATCATCTCAGTGCAAGGGGACATTACACCAAGGCATTAATTCCGGTGTTAACTTCTGTAACTCTGTGTATCTCTCACATGATTCAATAATAACCACTTTCTTTTTCTGCCTTGCATTTCCTTGAAGTAATTATATTACAAAATAGATCTATTTTACTCTTGAGGCCAGCATTGCTTACTTATTTTATATATAACACTTACAGAGGACAGGTGGAAAATAGAAAATTTCAGAGCTCACGCTAGTGCTGCAGTATTCTGCTCTGGAACAGCAGAGCTTAGAGTGTTTTTGTGTTGTTCTTCCTGAAAACCCTTTTCAGAACAAGGAACAGCAGGGTCTATGTTGGTTTTGTCTTACTGTATTAAAACCCTCCTGTCTCTCCTGTCTCTGGTCATTAGGGTATATTGCCTACATCACATGAGGAAACATCTGTGGATGAGGTTTTGAGGTTTAGTTTTTGAACATGATTTTGCAACACCCATGGGTTGCCACATTACGCTGCTCTCCTGTCACTACTGTACTGCTGAATAAAATGGGCTTTTCTGCATCTCTTTCTGTTTCTTTTCCCTATCTTGACACTCTTCTTATATGGCTGGACTACTGGGGGTATTTTTACCTTGTCCTCATTGCTTTCCTCCTTATTTATGGTGTATTTATGTGTCTCTCAGTTTCTTTGTCTAATTCAGAAACATTTCAAAGGTTAAGCGTTTGTTTGCATCCAAGGACCAGGTTGAAGCATAGGAAATATTTAATTGTGAGCACTTTCTACAGTTCCTCATTGAAAAGATAGAAGTGTGCAACCTATAACAAGAACTTGTTTCATTTAAAAACATGTAACATTATTAATTGCTGTTATTTGGTTGTTAACAAGATCAAAGGAAAAAGGGCTTTCAAGTGTCAACATAAAATTCCTCTTGCTCTTAACAGATCAGCTTTCATCCACTGATTTTGCTAGATTTTGGTTTAAATGTAAATTTGTTTCAGAATGTTCTCAACAAAAGATATGAATTCAGATTGATCAAAACTTCTTTCTTCAACAAATATGTGCTCGATTCAGAAAATTATTTTAGCTGAAAGAATGGAAAAATATTTAAAATTAGACAATTCTGATTTACATTTGACATATGGGGTCATTTCAATATGTGCATGTTTTCAAGGTTTGCAAGTATGTAAAGTAGCTTGATTGTCTGAAAGAATAGCATTTTTCATAGTAGGAAATAATGTACCTTTCCAGAAGGTTAGTCAGGAGCTAGAAAAAACCCAGACACTTGTTACCATCCAGGTTCATTCTCCAGATGCTGTGTAGTGAAAAAGAGACCAAATATGCAAGAAATTAAAAATGTGTCAAAAGAAGGAGAGGCAAGTGATAGCAGTGACTGAGAAGGAAGAGGGGGGAGCTTTGGCCTTGTGCAGGCTTTGTAAGGTACTGCCTATTGCTGTTTGGTGGCTCCTGCAAGGCAGCATTAGCAGCCAGGGGCCCCAGGGACAGAAATGGTCAGCCTGACTTCTTGCAGGCTCCTTGGGGACCTAGTGGAGTGCAGAGTGTGTCGTGTCCCCTTGCCAACAGAAGAAGAGTCCTAGGGAAAGCAGCTGGAGCACCTGCCAGCTCCTACAAAGGCTTGAGCCAAGAGATTGTGTTTGATGGGGCGTGCAGAGAGGTTGCTGCCCTGCAAAATGTGAACACCAGTGTCCCTTTGGAGTGTCCTCAAAAGCATTCAGAGGCTTTGTAAGAGAGAAGACACGTTCCTGTCCACTTGGCTGTAAAGCTTTTCTGGTATCTCACACTTGCAGGGCTGACTGTAATTGCGGTATTTTTTTCATTGATGGTCCGGGTGCATTGGTGCAAAGGCTGAAAAGATCCTTGTGAATGGAACTTGCCCCGTATACATCAGCTTCTGGTGTTTGCAGACAGGCATCTTTGAGGAAAAACAGCTTGGATAGTGATTTACAAACTGCTCCCAGCTTGCTCAGCATTCTGCTTTACGCTCTTTGATAGGTTTATATATATTTCATTGTGGCTGCTACCCACACATCTTGACAGATATGAAGCCCTTAGTCTGACATATGGCTTCAGGGTATCTGGAGTCTAGGTATTGGAGTGAATGAAATTAAGCTGTATCAGAAACAGAGAAGTAGGGGAAAGATGCCTTTACAGAAGGAAACAGACATATCCAGAGGGCTGATCAAACACTGAAAAATTATCATGTGAAGCAGGCAATAAATTGCACAAGAACTCATGAACCATGACTTGGGATTGAAAATATCTGCAGGAAGAGCTAAAAACAGAGGAGACCAAGCCTAAAGCCCTGCAAGACACTTCTTCCTATCTAATGCACAGTTGCATTGAATTGGCCAGCCAACTGTTGGTTAGTTGGGTTTTTTGAAATTTAGCTTTAGAAAGGAAAATATGAGAAAACAGCTTTGAATCAAATTCAGATTCAGTACACATGGGACTGTAGCCTGTCACTTCATACAGAATTCACTTCCTGTACTTAGGAAGAGTGAGCTAGTTCTGCAGCCTGAAGGCAGTTACAATGCTGTGTGTTTATAAATCAGTGATGGCTGGGTTTATTACAATCTCACCTAGAAGACCTATGCTCTATTTGCAGGTCCGTGCAGGCTCATGGATATAATAACTCCTTCATAGCCTCAGCAAAGCACTGCACAGGTTTCCTGTCCCAAAGCATTCCCTTGCCCTGCTCAGCACAGACCAGCTGTGGAGTGACCCTCCCACTCACACTGCTTTCCAGGTTCTCTCTTCCTTTCTTATTTATTTTTGCAGGAACATTTCACCATCACAGATAAGAAAGAAAAGGGGCTGTAATGATAATACATCCATGTGTAACAGCAATGAATTCACCTATATAGAAAAGCTGTGCTAACATGAATGGTCTGGGATGGGATTCCTGCTTAGTTTAGAGAAGGCTCTCATCATGGTGCTATGAGATTTACTAGTGCAGAATCTGTTTTTTTCAGCTACATAACTGAGTTGGTTTGCCTTCTGATTAAAATGAATATTTTGGTAAATGCCAGGCAATCTAAAAACATTATGGAGAGGGTTTTTGCTAGTTTTTGTTGATTTTTCTTTTTGTTTTCCTTTTGGATGATGTAGGTTAACAAAGATAATTTTGCTATAAGTTTCAAGGCATTGACTGTTTTACTTAGTATGGCACAAAAATAAATGATTAGGCATTACCTCAATTTTCATTAAAATAAGTTTTTTTTGTCTTCTTTAAAAAGAAATGATAGGAAGAAGAGGGGAAAGCTTAAAGATGAGAGTAATGCTATATAATATTGGTGAAATAATGGCCAGGACTCTGTGTGTGTGTGTGTGTGTGTGTGTGTATCTGTACTAAGTTTTTATAAGCACATATAAACTTGAATAAGAAAAGGGGAATCTTCCTTAGAATGATAAACTTATTTTGAGACTACTGGCAACTCTTGTATATTCCAGGGCATTAGTAAAACAGCAATATTTTCTGTGGCATTGCTGAACTGGAGATAAAGAGATGAGTTAATGTTTTCTTCAGGATGAAAAAGTAAATACTTAAGACATGTAAAATGGCAAAAAGAGGGCATTTATATCACTTAGGCTCAGAGTAAAATACATAAGGTGATGTGATGTGATATAACTTAACCCCACCCTTTATTTTCATCTGTTTCCAAGTTTGACATTCAAAGTCCAGAATCTGAGACAGCTAAATGCTACCTGTTGGAAAAGAGAGAGAGAGAGTGGTCCCCAGATAATAAATGGTGCCATCTTTCCTAGATACTTACTTAAGAATTGGTTGAATCAGCCCTGGTACCTTCTCCATTGACTAGAGAGAGTACACAACTAGATCCAGTAGGTGTTTAACTTGCAGATGCTTTTGTTGGATAAGATCAATAATATCAAATAGTTGCCAAAAAGTAAGAGAATACATAATTCCTCTTGGTACAAAATGGATATGAAGAAAGAGACAAATCACAAAATCTGATGTAATGTAATTTATGTGATGAAAAACAAAGAATGGAATGAGAGTTATTACATGGCATAACACTTAAACATACACAGCCAAAGGGTCAAGCCATTTCTGCTGCTCCCCTGGCAACACACATCTTACATGTACTGAGTTTCCTACTGCTGGAAAAATTCAGCAGTGGGGCTGCACATTCAGTCCTGTGTTTGCTGTGGTGTTTGCTCCCAGCAAAGAAAGGCAGTGATGGTGAGGAGGAAGATGATGAAGAGACAGCTGGGGTTGCTGCTGCTAACCTTTCATAAGGATCATCCTGGCCTCTGCCCACTCTGTTCTTCCATCTGTTGTCAGCAGGCCAATTGGAGGCAGCATTTCCTCTTCATTCTCTGCCATTTTTGCTATCTTTTGTAACTGAGTGAAAAGATCTCCCTCACTGAGACGACGGAAATTAATGACAACATCCAAAACAAAAAACTGCAAAAAAATGACAGAAGTCAGAAGATCAGTCAAAGGTGGGTTGGACCCTTTGTGGTCCAACATTTTGCTGTCACCTAGGTAGATGTTGAGATGCTGAAGTCCTGCCTGGAGAGCCAGGCCTGCATGCAATGGAACACAAAACCACTGGGGAATGGCCCAGGGCTCACCCCTCCTGTGTTTTAACACCAATGTAATGCCAGTTGCCATAGGGGACTTATATTGTGTGTTGGACTGAAATAAAATATAGGCTATTTGAATAAGCTTAAAAAAACTTGGGAGAGATAAAATCAGGCAGTATGTAAGTATGCAATTTTCATGGTATTATTTGTTTAAACATAACCTAGAGAATCTAGAACATTTCCTGCACTTCCTGGAAAAGCAGAAAGCACTTCACTGGAAGCTACCTTCTCATTCCAAGAGTGCCTGCAGGCATGGCTCCAGTACTGCAAATAAGGCTGGGCTATAAGGTACTATGGCCAGGAAACAGACTCTACTGCTCCCTGGTAATTACTGGTTGGGGCAGATTCACTCTAATACTTCAGTATTTCTGCCTGCATCTGTGCTAAATTCTTCAGGCATAGCTTAGGGCCCTACATGGTATCTATGCCATGCACAGGTATGATGGTGGTATAGTTGCCATAAACTTTGTGCCAATACTTGACTGTCAAGAGAAGAGCATTTCCAGCAAATGCACTCTAATAGGATTCTTTTTTCTTTGTGGTTTCATCTCTGTTTATTAAACATTTTTCTTTGAAAGAGAAAGCAAGTAATTCTGCTACATTCCTCCTTTCTGCATCACTGTACTTGGAACATAATGTGGGCCAAGGGCAAAAATGCTGCAGAAGCATCTTTTGGAAATATCGACCGCAAACACTTGGTAAGAAGTGAGCTCATACATAGCACCCTAATTGCATTTCTGAACAGAGATTAGATTAGGCTCTTCTGGAATGAATTTAAGCAAATTAAGAAATATAGAAAGGTATGAAAAAAGAAAACTAATTTACCTGATTGTTACAAGCAACAATGATGTGTTCTGGTTCTGGCATTACATTACTTTTCTGAGCCACGAGGGTGTCTTTGGTACGTCCTGGAAGACGATAGGAAGAAAAGAGTCCATAGTATTGCTTCATACAGAGAGGATGACCAGACAGCTGTCCACGAGAAAAATCAGCAGGTAAAGCATGGCTGCAGAGAAGGAGAAAAACAAAGCCAGAGGAAAAGAGGGGAGGGAGACAGAAAGGAAAAGAAATCTAAACTGTCCTTTGTTCTGTTACAATCAGATCAGGTATAACACAAATTGAATAATAAAATGAGATTACAGTATAAGGGAAATAAATGAATTCCCATACCAAAGTTAAATATATCATTCCTGGCAGCTTCGTGCATATTCATTAAGCAACTGCATTATTATCTAGTGGAAATGGAAATAGCAGGTCACATGCAGCCTTGCAATGTGCATAGGAATCCTGCCTAGATGGGACCCCAGAAACTTGGCAGGGTGGAAGTCAGCAGAACAGCTGGGAAAAACCAGCACCTTGAAGAAAAGTACTGATGAAATTCCCTGCAAATTGCTGCAGCCCTGTACTGTGCTGACTGGTTAGAGTGTGTGTGAGAGGACCTTGCCTGACAAACAGGACTTGGGCAATACAGTGGGAATTTCTGTTTCCCACAGGTCCTCACTTTTGTGCTAATTTTTACTTAGACCTATGGAGTAATATGTGCTGAAAACCTATTTTTTTTTTTATTGGAAGGTAGGTGAAACAAGCATCTCTTAAAAGGCTTCTTTAGTGGCCAGGAAAAAAAAAGGAACTATTAAGTCACAGTTATGATTATAGATTGTAAAATACCCCATTGACACTGCAGCAGGAAATAATGGTGCTGCTGGTCAGAAGAGGCTGCAGAGGCCACAGGAGGAAGATCCTACAGTGCAGAGAGTTTCCTTCTGCAAAAGATCAATAAGCTTCCAACTTGTCAGACAGGGGCAAGGGTGAAGAAGCAGGCAAGGAGGTTTACTCTCATGCAGCTTATGAGGAGTAATGTTTTATGCTAGTTTATCTTGGTTAACCATGTCTTTAGAACTGTTGCAGTTCTAAACTAGGGATATTTGCTTTAGTTCCCAACTCTCAAATTCTCTGTATCACTTATTTCCTTATACAGGTGTGTCACAGTGTAAACTGGTGCATAATACACACATGATTTGAAGAATCATTTATTTCCCCTGTGTTTTTGTTCAGAAAGTAACAAGAGCATAAGTAGCTTATTTTTACTGGCTACTGAGCCAGCCTTTCTGTGGTGAGACTTCCCTCCCCTGCTGGGATGTGTTATTTCTCTGAGGGGAGGGAGGAGGGACAGTGCTGTTTTAAGTGGAGAGTGCAGTATGTGGAGAGTGCCAGGAAATGTATGCAGGCTGTGTAACCACAGTGCTGCTGCCCTTTGGATGTGGGGAGCACAAGCTTCCTCTTGTGTTCTCAGTAACTCTGTTAGGCAAATTGTGTGTGTCCTTTTGGGCTGCACCGTGCCTGCCGGAGTGATGACTGCCAGCCATCAAAAAGGATCCTTTTTCAATCTGTTACACTGCAGGAATACAGCAGAAAGGGCATAAAAAATTGCTGAAGCACTTGCCCTGAAGCATGCTGGAGCTCCAGCCCTTCCCCATGGTGGAGAGGTGCAATACAGCCCAGCTTTGTACTGAGAGCAGCCTTGAATCGAAGCCCTGTGGATACTCAAGCTCTCCTTCCAAGCTACTTACGTGTCCAGCAAAGCTTTGTAGTCTTGCACTCCTGAAATGAGATTGGCGGCAAACCTGCAAGTAGCAGAGAGAAGTGACATCAGTCTTTTGTCATTTGGCAACACTGGGCTGTTTCTGGGAGACAGAGGAAAGCCTGAATGATTGATGACACAGCATAAGGAGAGAAAGTCTTCTGGCTTGGCAAGAAGAGCTCCCTACCCCCACCCAAAACCTAAATTAATTCATGTCAAGAGAAATATGAAATCCTAGAGACAGGCCCTTCAAATGGTTAAACAGAGTACCACAGGAGGAAGCCTGAAAGTGCTTATTTAGAGAATAGGAGCAGAGACTGAATATTTAATAGAATCCTCACATGGATTTCAATATCAATACTCATAACCTGTCCAGTATGAGAGTACTTCCTGTCCTAAGCAAATATTCTTTTTGCAGAGCTGTGGACAGGTGTATTATTTCCTGACATTGTCCATTTGCACTGTGTCAGAATGGGAGGCTCTATGAAAAATATTTCCTTGTTAAAGCACGTGCATTAGAAAATGTAAAGTGGAGTTTTTTTGAAAGCTGCGTGCACGATAAATTTATTCAGTAATGAATGGAAGCATTTATAGTTATGTTTAAGGTTAAGTAAAAAGATGCATTAACTGTCTATGCAAAATGTTAAAATAACGCATATTGGTTTCAAGGTTCTGGCTGTTTTATAATAGCATAAATTCACAGGCAGTTAATTATTTCAGTAATGAGCAGCTAGAGAGTGCTAAAAGCAAAGAGGAAAATTGCACTATATGAAGGTAGATTTTTTACTGTCTTAAGAGGAAGAACGTCTTGGCAAAGGCTGAAGAATAGAATCCTGTTTAAAGGGTGTCTGGAGAGGTATATTCTGTGCTTGGCTACGTGCTTACCTTCTCATTTTTTAAATGATAGTAATTGCCCACAACAGCTCAAAGTAGAAAGATCAGTTCAGGGCTGGGACTGATGGGCCTGAAGGAAGCAGTATTCTTGGGGAAGAATGGTTTCTGAATTCTTATTCTTAGATCCCCTGTGTTTCTGGTGCCCTTTTGTGCATCTGAAAGGGACAATTTAATGCCAGCATGGCCTTTTCAGTTTGCAAGGTGGCTATGAGTCACAGTGAAGCCATGTTAAAGACTATTTTCCTTGAAACTGTGTGTCAGAAATTAGTATTTTTTTTTTTCACCACAAAGTGGTTTACTTGAATCATGTACATTAAAAAGCTTTGTAAATATTCCTTAAAAATATAAATCCCATGGCATTTTTAATGCAATAAATTTAATAGTAATGACATCTTTTTTTTCCGAATATCAGTATGAGTTACCCCAGAAACACTGCCCTCAGTCAGCAGGCCTCATAGAAAATCATTTTAATAGCTACAGCCCTTATTTTTTAATGAAAGTTGATTGTCTTTTTGCAAAAGCAGTACATTTAAATATCCTTTCATTTAGTGAAAGCTGCAAAGTCGTAATGCATTACCTCAGCTGGTCATTCACGTCCTGGAAAAACTGACGAGCAAAGATAATTGCAGGGCTGGAATTGACTGGGAGAGCCAGGCGGTTGTTGAGGTACATGTCATCCAGCCAGTAGTTAAACACCTGAAGGAAGGGGACACAGCATCTTAAAGCTGCCAACAGCACACAGAAAAGCAGGCTGGGGGTGAGGGGACAGTGCCTGGTGCTCTTGGTGTCAGCCATGGGCTCTGATTAATGGAGCTGCTGAGAATTTTCAGTCTGGGCTCTGTGACCTCAGCTCAGCAGAAGTCAGCAGCAATTCCATAATCCCATTTCTCAATCAATGGCAATTTACAGTGTGTTCCATTAAAAACTAAACATGCTCCGGATTCTGGTGCTTTGGGTATTTTGTTGTTTGCTTCTCTCTACAACCAGAAAATGTTTGAATACAACATGTTAGCTCCTGCATAGCAATTAGAACACGTTTAAGAGAGGGACAGGGTTTTACTAGTGATGCCTTTTCTCAGGGGGCTTCAAATATTTGTCAATGATGCCAAGATGCTCCAGTGCTAGCCATCAGATATTGTCCTGTAGCAAGACAGAGCAGGAAAAGAATATCCCAAGCCTAATGGTTCAGTCCTGCAGAGAGTGACATGTGGATAGGGCCCCTGGAGAATTCCCTTTGTGTCCACTGACACATATGCAGATTGCTGATTCTTGACCCAGACACACATTAAATTTCTAACCATTTTTATTGAAAACACAGATAAACAGTAACTTCATTCCTTTATGTCTGAGCAGAGATTGAAGAATCATTATTTGCAAAATGGAGGCTTTCATAAAAAGATCAAATGGTCTTTATGAGAGGGCAGGCTTTGCATATGGTAACTATAAACAACAATGAAATTATGCAAAAATAATTACAAATGCATGCATCAGTTGAAAAAGTTTTCCTCCGAGATATTTCATTGCTGTTAGAACAGATGCTTCCCCCAGAGTCTCTGGAGTCTGCAGGGGAACATGCTAGAGATATACTCCTGGTAAGTTAAAATTCCAAATAAAACCATTTCTAATTTACCTTAGGAATCAGGTATTTATTTTAATAACCAGTATTTAAAACTGTCACAATTTCAAAAAATGTTTATGCATCCTTCCTCTGTAAATTTCATGCTATAAGCGTTCAAATGAGCAGTTGTCTTCTGGAATATTATTATTTCCTATCAGGAACACTATTTAAATGCTGGTTAGTTTAGCCACCATGAAGTTCTGTGATCACAATATGAAAACAATATTGGGCAGCATTTTGTTCAGAAATTAAGCACTGCTTTTAAAATGAAAACACTGAGAGCACTCTACACCTTTTCCCCCTGACTGTAACAGCAATTCAATGGAGTTTTTAAGTGTGTCACACAAAAGGGAGAACCACAATTCACTGACATCAGTAACACGCCTGCAGGATTTCACTGAATCCAAAAAGTCATTTTCCTTGTTGGGATGGAAGAACTTCAATAAAACTCTAATTTTCAGCTGCCATATTCTAACATGGTTAATGAGAGCAGGGTGAACTGCGACTTTGTCGAATGGTTAAATTTACTTTATCTACCTTTATCTATCTAGGCTTGTCTAATTTGCCTGCCTTGGGAAGCAGAAAGCTGAACTTTTATAAAGGCAGGGGTCTCAGCATGGTCTGTGTGATAGATGTACATGTATATACATGTATGTGCATATTTAGCAAAGTAACTTCTTTAGGGCAACTACAATGGTATAGTGTGACAATGAATGGCAAATAATAGTTCAATTTTAAAAGACTAATTCCTATAATGAAGTATTGAATTCCAGAATAATTGGAGTGGATCAGAACTTTGGGTAGATGTCTATGAAAGGCACTTTTAAAGCCCTATCAGAAAGTATTTTTCATTCTAATAAAAATTCTAAATCCTGTTATTTAAGACAAGGGAAGAAATTACATCCAAAAGGTGTGTTTCCTACAGGTGTTGTGGCACTTCTGTGTATGAACCTGAGTTGAATGAATGTCTTCATTAATGTCAACAAACTGTTGATCTGAAAACATAATGACATGGATTTTGATATAATCTTAAAAATCTAGCCTATTAAATCTGAAATATTCTTTTGTCAGAATGACCCCTGTTTGCATTGACCTGCTGAAATAAAACAGTGATTGCACAGAGAACATCAGAAAGAACTTATAAATAAGCACCATCCAACACAGCAATTATGTTTTCCACTGCATTTACTTACCCAGTTTGTTGTCTTTTCACTTCTTTCCTCAAGCATTTGCTGCAAGGATTCCCCCAGGCCTCCTGGAATTCCAAATTTCTCCACGATGGCCTTAGTCTTTTTAAATTGCTCCTCTGGCACCAAGTGTTTCATGCACTGTAGGTACATGCGTAAGGTCTGTTGCAGTGGTGGAACTGGAAGTTTTGGCACTTCCTAGTCATTAAAAAGAAATATATATTAGTGAGTAATTCTACTTGTTTCCAATCTGTCCTCTTGTGTTTTCTTATTTTTTTTTCTTTTGTTGCTGATTAATATGTTACATCCCTTTAAAAATTAATTTATTCTGTTTTAGCAGTTGAGAGGCCTGATTACTATAAATGTACTGTTTGTTTCAAATGGATAGAGCAGGGGACTAGTGGAAAATTATCAAGGACACTTTTTCCTTGGTAAAACTTCTAGAAATCCTAGGACAGAGGCATGACACAAGCAAATACCCTGAACTAAACTCTAGGAAATCTGCAAATACATTACAAAATAATAAAATAATATCTTAAGGTATTTCATTAGTAAAGAAGAGCATTTAGCTTATGATTAGTAAAACCATGGGTTAATACTTGTCTGATTGGTAATATGAATGGTTATAAAATGATAGAAGCAGGTCTGCCTGTTTATTAGTCCTGATTATGTACAGTCCTCAATAAGCTTGTGTTTTACCCTGCCAAACCTGTCCTGTCAGTCAGTCTGGAACACCCCTGGAAGGCTTGATAAAACATTTCTATTTATACTTCCTTTATCCTTACCTTGTTCAGAGCAATAGTATCTAGGAAGAAAAGAGTTCCATGCTGTCCATGCAATTAAGTTTCCTTTGTTTTTTAATGTGGAATTAACCAAGTAACATGTAATTAGTCATTTAAAAGCCAGAGCATTTATGAGGGCAGTGGGAAAACCAAGCAAGGAGGTAATTCATGAAAGACTGGGAAATTGCAAGAGGCTGTGATGCTCTAAGCATGGCTCCTCAGGGAGAGAGCTGTGTCTCCTAGCTGAGAAATGGTCATCTAATGCAGCTATGCTTGTCCATTAGTGATTAGTGTAGGCCATAAACTTTTGGAGGCTTTATTTTTCTAATTTGATTTCTTCCCATCTCCTTAAGTAGGCAATGTTCAGATTTTTTTGCTAGCTCTTGCTGTAATGGACATTCATTTTAGTAGGATTGCAGGCCATAGAGTGATTTTGGGTGGAAGAAAGGATTAGCAGTTACCTGTCCCACCTGCTGCTCAGAGTTAGTCCAGTGCAGGCAGGGAGGGAGGGCATGGAGGAAGTGCTCTGAACAGCAGGCAGGGACTGGGTGTCCTCTGAGCTCGAGTACCAGCTCTGCCTTTTGGTATCTGCAGAAAAGTCAGTGCTGCATTATGTTCCCTATCTAGAAACCAAAGATTTTAGACACTCATGGAAATTGTCATAGGATTGCCTGTTATTAATGGAAATGCAAATCCAATTTAGCCTGTAATACACCCAGAAATAAAAGAATGGCAATTCTACAGTTTCAAGCTATGTTTAGTCAAGACATATTTCTTCTGTCATTGATTTCTCGTTCATTGGAAACAGACGTGCTAACTAGTCTCTCTTTTTGATACCTGGCTTTGGCCCTATCTGTCTGGGCAAGGTTCCTGTGCAGTTCATGACTGCTTAGGAAAAAACCCTGGAGGCTGACTATTGACTATACACACCCAGCACCTTCTAAACCAGCTTGAAAATGAATCATATGTGATAGTTTGATAGTGCTGTACTAGAATGAATAATTTCATGCCATCTCTAACTTTGTAGTATAAAAATATTTGTTGTATAATAGTATTTATTTTACTGTAATTCTTCAGAGGATGTTGGGAGAAAAAGTTTAGTTGGATATGAGAAGCACTAGTGTTAGATCAAGGTTTCTGGCTATAAACTGTTGCAGGATAACTGGTGTTCCCTGAAATTAAGAAACTGGCTCTAGAACAGAGCTTGGGTTACAATTATGATATTAATTTACAGAATTAAAATTTGTTAAGTCATCTTCTTTCTTTTCCTTTTTGTTTTCCCAAAACGAGTTACTTACTCTTTCATCTTTACTGCATGTATCTTTCTCGTTCTTCTGCATGTTTTTTTCTAGGTCAGGCATCCCTGCATTTCTTTTGGTATCTTTCGTTGAGGACAGAAATTGAAGTCACTTGGGGGGACTTATGGAGCCTGATGCCTCAGTTCTGGAAATAGAAAAGATTTAAAGTCCTGTCAGTACCCATTATTTATAACCAAAACGTATGAGGGGAGTATTCCCTGCGCAAACACACACAGAAGCTTCAGAATGCAAACCTGAAGAAAAATAGAAGTGCAACATTCAAAGTAGCTGAACTGAGCCCTGTGGAGATTGCTCTGACATTGTTTGTCTCATTTTGCTATAAATTTATTTATTCAGAACTATCTGATGCTTATAAAAGGTCCCTTCTCAGCATGGTTTATTTTGTCACTGTAACTTACTTTGCAATTTATTGTGACATAATCTGCATGCTTTGTATTACTGTTATATGTTAGCTGGAGGAAAGAGGGGACTTTTCTTTGAATGTACTTATGTTGACACAGGTAATAGTAATGTTGCAGTTTTCTATATTAGGATCTTATATTTCCTTCCCTTACTATTTTATATGAAAGCACCACAGCCTTTAAGTGTATTTTTCATGGCACTGCACAATGGGTACAGTGAGGTGCTGTGCTAGAAGATGTAAAAAGGAGTTTGATGGAGATGTGCCTTTGCCCCCTGCAGCCTAGAATCTCACAGGGTACCACTGCTTTGGGGCAGAGTCTGAGCTGGGGGACCCTGTGAGCCTGCCTGTGAAGGCTGGGGTGCTGTACCACTACGTAGAGCAGTCTTTCCAAATACCACATACTTATCCAGGGAGACAGCTTAACCTGCCAAAAGCCACAAAAGTCACCCATGACAGAGCAAATACTTCCACTTGTGTCTCTCTGGTATTGTGCTTATCCTGGTTTTTGCTTCAAAAGATGCCTCTTAGCTCCTTTTCTGTGCAAGAATAAGTTATCTGACACACCTATTTCTTCTGATATACTAGTGACCACACCAAGCAATTGTCCTTCAGTTATGACAGTACATAAGTGCAGCTAAAGCAGAAGGAATTTTTTGCATTCAGACAGGTCTTGATGGATTAGAGGTTTTTTGGTTTTCTTTTAATTACTTTCCACTGTGTGTAAGCAAAATATAAAAGACAACATG
Organism: Buphagus erythrorhynchus; assembly: GCA_013400855.1. NCBI lineage: Eukaryota > Metazoa > Chordata > Aves > Passeriformes > Sturnidae > Buphagus > Buphagus erythrorhynchus. The sequence continues at coordinate 94,154 of VZTT01051762.1, forward strand.
TGTTGACTATGTAGAAAATATTTTTTTTTCTGTAATCTTTGGAATTAATGCATTGAGAGCACTGAAATTATTTTTACAAAAGCTTTTAAGAGCAATTTGGGCTAAACTCTATAGTGTATGAAAGTGAGTTGAAATGTTTTGTTTAGCAATAGGCAGAGATGGCTGTGGATTATTCCTTTCCTGAGGAATTAGCTTGGCTATTCCAGCCTTGCAGCTTCAGTGTGGCTCTGCCAATGTGTATGTGGTCACTGACACCTTGTGTTGATCCTGTCCTGCACTGGCTGTCAGTAGGGCCATGTGCTGTGAAATAGGTTGTAAAAGGTTGAGAGATGTCCCTGGGGCCCTGCAATGAGCCACACAGCAAACTCGTGTTGATCTGTCATCTGCTCACAATTTCAACCCAGATGAGAGACAATTTCCCTCATGGAAAGGCCACATGAACCTACTGCACTGCTCTGCTGCCCCTGGTGTGCTGCACAGGGCCCATCACTCAGCCATGCACTCTGTTCCTAAAACACAGGTTCAAAGCACCTCAAATAATGCATGTCCTGTAACTCTTGGAAGACTGTTGGATTGCCCAGTTGTTTATGGGCTGGCCTCAGCCCCCCACCTGTATTCAAATACAGAGCATCCATTTTGTCTTTAAAGCCCCTCAAACTGTACACCCTTAAAGGACAAATCCTGCTGGTATTCTTTTTGCTGGGACTTTTGTTCTTTCTTTCCTTATGTTTTTTTGTCAAACTGCGATATGGTGTCACGCTGTCTAAAAATCTATATTGGCTGAGTGTCTATGGGAAGTGCTACTAACAGCCCTGCATATCTGTAAAAACAGTGTGATAAAGAGTTTGGAGGTGGTAGCCTGAACTGTGCTTTTCTCTGCTGCGGGGATGAACGGAGGCTTTGTCTCTGGTTCAAGTGCTGACAGCTTAGCATCACACCCAATCCTGTATTTGCTTAATAAAGGACAAGAAAACTGACACAGGAGAAAATCCTACAGAAATTCAAGATGACTTCAAAGTTGCTTACTAGAAAGCTGTGAGGTACATTGTCAAAGTTATTAGGCAAAAAAAAAAAAAAAGGAAAAAATAATCCTAGCTGTTTTTATTTACGGCTGGCTTAGCTGGAGGGCCAGGGTGAGCAGCTTAGCACGGTGGCTGCGAGTCACAGCAGGCTGGGGAGCCGGGTGGCCTTCCCCACAGCTCAAAGCAGCAACTCAAATCCACAACAAAAGGCACTGATCTCTCCGTTAGCAGATAGCAGAGAAGGACTAAGCCCATGTGCTTAATACTCGAGTTCTCCTGACATGGTGGACTCGGGAGGCAGCTTGCAGTATATGATGTTGAGGAAATACATTCAGTCCCCATCCATTCATCCTCACTCTCAGTGTTATCAGGAGGATAAGCTTAAAGTTCTCAGGAATCTATGCTCGAAGTTAAGAGGAATGTATGCGTTGTCAGGAATACACGTGTGAAGCGCGCACTGCCGCGGACATTGCGAGCGGAGCCAGGAGCCGCCCTGTCGCCGGCCGTGAGCTCCCTGCGGGCCACGGCAGCGCCGGACCCGTCGGGCAGCGCTCACGCTCCGCCGGAGGCTGCCGGCACGTCCCGACACCTTCCCAAGCCTCATCCCCCGAAGGAGTCCTTTCCCTCCCGAACCGCCGGTCGCGGCGGGACACCCTGTGAGTGCCGCCCAACCCGCCGAGTTTGGCGAAGGGAGCTCGCTCGGCTCCGCTCCGCTCCCTGGGATCCCCCGCTCCCGCTCTCCCCGGCCCCGGGCTCTCCCGCAGCCGCGCCGTCGGGGCAGCGGCAGGCGCGGGGCGCGCAGCCCGCCCGCCTGTACCTGCTCGTCGGGGAGCTCCGGGCAGGCTCTGCGAGTCGCGGCGGCTCTGTCCAAGGTACCGCCGCCTCCTCCGCGGCCAGGTCCCCTCTGGGTGGGGGCGTGCGGAGGGCGGCTCAACTCCGCCGGCGCTGGCTCCTCCCCGCACCGCC
>VZTT01051763.1:25498-39918 GCA_013400855.1 Buphagus erythrorhynchus
TTTGTTTTTCAGGGTAGTTGTGATGTATAGAAATTATATACTTAGAATAATAAGTTTTATCTTCTCTGATTAATGAGGGAAATCCAAAAATTAAACATCATATTTAAATTGCCTTGAAAGGGAAGAAAAAAAATAATTTGGAGACTTAAATTCAACTTTTATTGTAAGTAACTGCAAAGAGAGGGATTGATTTTAAACCTGAAATACTGGTCTAATTTTCTTACCAGTGTGAGCTCTAGATATTAAACTTGTTTTTTGGTTGTGAAGTTCTCTTAAATCTAGTATAGATTGGCGCTATCCTTTTCAAACTGCTGGTTTCAATTGCATCTGGAAGTCACTTGAAGCCTGGAAGTCCAGGAGGGATAAATGCAGGAAATGGCGTGTAAAATTCTAAAATGGGTAGTAGCCTTTTATTCCACACACGTAGGTATTAATGTCTGCAATGGAAGTTCTTCGATAACTTGTCTCCGGCAGTAAATTATGTATACTTCTCTGAGATACAATAAATTGCATTTCTCACATTATGGCTATAATCAGGGCACTGGATTTCAGTTCTTTTCATCACAAGTTTTGTCTCTCAGTGGTTGATAAGCTGATAGGTCTCATTAAGTTTAGATTACACCTATCTGTATTTGAAAGTATCTTTACCTCTTTCCAGAAATATCTGCAATGAAGTCACGTGGAAAAAAAATTAATCTGTAACATAAACTTTTGATGGTTTGGTAGACTGATACATCCATCAAACTATCAATTTTGAATGTGATGTTTGTTTATCACATAGAGATCATAGTCTTTCATGATTAATCTGCACTAAATGAGAGAAGGGCAAACAGTCAGCAAAGTATAGCACTCTGTTGATAGATGTGTTCAGTGTTTCATGTCCTGACCCCAGTTCTGAAGCAGAATCATGGAAGAAATGATTCTTCATTGTGCTTGAAGAAAAAGTCCATTTTGTCTTGAATAAAAGAAAAAAAGAACCCCAGGATCTGACGATTGGAGATTATATTTATTTTGGCAAATCTCATTTTTCATTGGATAGTAAACCTACATTTTGTTTTGTGTTTTTCTTCTAGTATCTTGATAGTTTCTATTCTTGTTCTTTATAGTATCTCTGTTTTGCTTGTTATTTGCAGCCTAGTTACAGTTGCATTTTCTGAATGCTTTCTTGAAAACTTCTCAGCAGCTGCATGGATAAGAATGATAAGAGAGAGCTTTCCATCTCATAGAAATTCCATATACAGCAGGAGAAAACGTTCGCTTCTTTTGCCCATGGTACCCAAATACAGTAAATTAATGATCTAGAAACATAGTTTCCTTTGCTTTCCCTTGCAGCCTTCAGTTAAAGGTTCATAATAAAGATTATGTCTACTCTGATTATAGTGTTACTATGGAGACTTCATGGCATTTCTTAAATCTTCATTATTATGTCCCATTGCTTCCTCATCACACTAGCAAATACTTGCCAATACATTTTTTAAAAATATGCAATGACAACTGAGGTGCCTAACCATACATATATTAGTGATACACATGAAAATTAAAGGCACTAAAGCTCCAAACTTGAAACGTATCATGTGACCTGCCAGAAATAGTGTATTCTTGGATTATTCATACACAATGGTTTATTTATGTTAAGTTTTGGTGTGTTTTTTTCCCAAGTGTCAGGAAATCTTTCAACCATTGCATAATTTCACCTTCTAGAATGGTCTGTATGTTTTTCATCTGGCAGTCTTCAGATTTTATTTTTTTTCTAAGATTATTTGTGATGATTGCTACACTGTACTCAACACATGCAGCCAAATTAATTTTATGCAGTTTCTACAATATCCCAAACTACAATGTTTGATTAGGGCATTAGTGCAGGCTGCAAATATAAACCTTATTCTTTACTGCTATTTGTATGAGATGGGCTAGAGGTGCTGTTTCCAAGTACTATACCAGGTAAATTGATTGATATGTGCCAGGGAGGACATCAGCTTCTATCTTTCAAAATATTTAACATGGTTGTTTCGAAAGCATAAAGAGGCAACTTTATCTACTTTAAAGCAGCTTCTCCATCTGGCTACAACTTGATTGCATGTTTCAAAATGGCAGTAAATTTTAATACGTTAGTATGAAGTGTAAGTGATGCCACAGCTGGTAATGACAAATTCATGTAGTTTGGCCATTTAACTTACATCATGCTAAATAGCTTAGAGCTTTAAGACAGCCTATTTTAGAAACAAAGAAGAATAGTATTTCAACTCTAATAGGAAATTTCTGTGGTTTAAATTCACCATTCAAAGCTATATTCAGTGTGAGTGTAGTGGAAATTTCTATTAACTTTAAGTCTGCTTGAACATTTTCTTAACCTTTTGAAATGTATTCCATCTGAAAATTTCCCAAGTAAGCAAATAACCTGATATTTGAAGAAACGGAGACAAGCTCTTTTTAAATTATTGCAATTAGTGAGTTTCTAGCAGTTGATAGTTCTCTGCATTATCAACAATCCCTTCTCCTTCCCTCCCTTTCCACACTTCAAATTATGGGTATAGCTTTGATTTTCACCTGAACCCATTTTGACAGATTTTGAAATGTAATATGTGCTAAGTTGCAACTGTACTTCTATCCTCAAATGGGGAGCAAGACAAGCTTTCCATGTACTGTCATATTCTGTGGAATATGTTACCCTCCAGCAGAATTATTCTCTGTTTCCTTTATTGATACATCATAATAGCTCTATATAGCATTGGTCTGTTTAATTTTTCCCAGTTGTATTATTGAAACTGTAAGCCACTACACTGCCTACAGCAGTATAATATTTAATGCTTCCCTTGTATATTTTGTGGTTGAAACTTTCTTTTCCTTTGTTTCATATCTAAACCTCAGAGTTAATTTTCAAATAGCAATGAATACAAAACAGCAGTGAGCACTCGTGAAAAGGTAGAAATACCATTGTAAACCATTGCTGGTACCATTGCTGGTATTTTACCATTGTCACAAAAAATGTTAATAAGACTGAATAATACCAGTGTTCCTGGCACTGATGACCATTGAATTTTGGGATGTATCTAATTTGATTTGTTTTGTTGAAAGTTCCAACATCTCCACGTATTCTTGGAAGCACTTTGGCAAAGGGTCTACTTGGTCATCCTTCTGAGCTAGTCAAGGTATAAAGTACTAGTTAAAGGTCTATTTGTGACTGAGTGTGATTCTGCTTTAACATTTTATCCCATGACATTTAAAACACTAATTATCTTAATATTTTAATGACCTAAACAAGTGATTTTTTTCTTTAATAATATTTGAAACATCACTATGTATAACCTTGCTCAGGGTACAGTTTAGTGCCTTAGCATGGAAAGCTTGGTGACATGGTTGTTGTCAAACAAAGCTGAGGAAAGAAAAGCTGTTCCTTGAACTACTTCTTTTGATTTCTTATAATAAGCAGAGGTGACTTTTTGCATTGTCAGAAGAACCAAGACTTCTGTAGTTAGGAAAAAAATAAAGAATATTTCTCATAATATTTTTTTTAAAGATCCTTTAGCTAAGACTGTTTTGTCATAGGCTGTCATCACAGCATATTTTCATTTATATGCAAAGAGAAGACATGACAATTTCCAATTTCATCCTATTTACTAGTGATGAAAAGGAAATTCTTATGGGCTAGAGACATTTCTTTATCTACTGAAAAGATAAATGAGGACAGACAATTACCTCAGAGTGTGAAATAGTTGTTATTCAGAAATAGTTATACTTCAGAAAGGTTGATAATTCTGAAATAAGGCAGTGGTTTAGTTGTGCCTCTCTCTGTAGAATCATGAAGAATTTTCTAGCTGTTAGATAAGACATCATTATACAATACTTAGAAATAATTTCATATGCTGTATAATGCCTTCTATTTTTTTCTGTATGTTAATTCTTATTAAAAACTTCTGCAGTACTGTACAGAAATTAGAATGATGATTAAGACACCTTACAAAAAAAAAAGGTTCTCAAAAATGCCATATTTGTCAATATCAAAGTAAAAGCATCTAGCTGTTAATACTGAATTCACAGAAAGCTGCAAGATTCTTCTCTAGGTCTATGAATCATTATGAATATGCATACCACATTTTAAGATGCTTATGCTTTTCTCTGAGGCACCTATTCGTGGCTTTCTGCCTAAATGTTTTATCTGCCAAGCACTGTCACTCTTGACTCTTTGTCCAAGTAGTATTATGGTCACATTGTTATTTTAATTTTATCGGAGAGGTGAGCATCCATTTTTGCCTTTAGACAATTTTTCTCTTTCTTTCTAAAAACTGAACTTCATTAAGGCAGAAATGCTATAGAGCAAACACCACTGGTTTGACAATAAGTAAACTGTAGAAAATAAAACACATACTTTTAAATTAATAAGAACTTCGGCTTTCATGTATTACTAAACATTTTAAATGGGGAAAAGAAATTCAAAATACAATAAGAAGGAGATTTCTTAATTTTTTTTTTTTCAGGTGTAAGCTCTTTTTGATTGGATTTAGAAAAAAGTATAGATTTGCATTGGAAGTCTCAATGGAGAGGTAAATGTGATGGTTGGTGGAATCTCAGATACATGGGAAAAACTTAAAAATATATCTAGATTTAAGTGGAAATTTCATGCATCCTTGAACACTGGTTTTCCTTCATTCAAAACTTCCATTAAAATAAATGGAAATAATGCATTTCTAAAAGTGAACAGGATATAGTTGACAACACAGCAACTGAAGGCAGGGTTATTTAATTATTAAATTGCAGCAACTGAGAACACTTTAAAACTGAATTTTATGAGTTATGAAAAGAAATCATTCTAATTTAAAATCAATATCAATACAATAAATTTCTGAGATTTAAAGAGCGTATATAGGGCTACAAGTAAGTGTCATTAGGTGCTCTTAAAAATCAGTCTTTGTTATTGCAAAGATGTAGAAATACAACATGCAAGCAGCAGGTGAAGAAGTAGTCCCAGTAGCTACTGTCAGTTACTTTAGTCTCAAGGTAGGTTGACTTCCCTAATCTTGTCTGCTTTTCACAAAACCAAAGTTAGTACTTTCTGAGTAATGGAAATTTCCTCCCACTAAAAGCTGTGTAAAATATTGTAAAATCTTCCAAGAGATAACCTATATGTTGAACCCCTCAATACCTGAAATTGAATTCTTGAAGCTGTTAGCGTTTTATGAGGAAAATTTATTTCAGTTTGGCTTTATCATGCAAAACCAAGTAGGTACCAGGGAGATGAATGCTGAAGTGTTCAACCATTCACCACTTCTTCCACTACCCCTCATGCTTAATAGTAAATGAAAGAGATGAGTGTCCCAGGTCCCTGTATTTTTTAGGGTTTGGCATCAGGATGGAGCTAGGTGCTGCAGGATCCCTGGGGACCTTGACCTCGAGCCTTAACAACTTGACCTCCAGCCCTTGCTTTCATATGTTTAATATGGAAATTGATCTCCAGAAAGCAAACATGAAACAATTGTTTTAAGTTTCCAACTGGAAAACATTAGTTTTACAAAAGAGCTAGTCTTTACCAGGAATAATTTCACCTGAAATTTTTTTTACAGCTAGAGCCACCACTTCTTAGTATATCCATCCATAGAGGAAGTAAAATATATTTATTTTTAACATTAAATTATCAAGAAATAAGTCAACTACATGTTTGTCTGGCAGTCCAGCTTCTCCATATTTCATGAAGTATTTTGCTTGTAGAAGTGAAAGTTCAGAAATTTCTCTTACTTCAATACATAAAAGGCACCATGTAAAGTGAAAATAACATTAGAAAGGCTGTGAGGCCAGAACTCCATTAGGTTAAAAAATACTGAAATGAGATCATTCAGGGAGACTGAATCAGAAACAACTGCTTTGCCAAGCTGCAGTTGATTTCTATTTCCTTTTATTCAGTGGATTCCATATGCATAAACAAATCATGGCTGAACTCAGAACTGAAGTTGCTTCATTTTTCTTTCTTTACAAATAGGATATCAGGTATTTGGAGGGGAAAAAAGAAAACTAGGTAGGATAATACTGTGTTTATTTCTAGAGGAAGGAACCCATATCATATTGTTGATTAAAACACATGACCACTTATAAATAAGACTGTTTCAAAGCGAAGGTCAGAGATAGCCTAAGCAAAAAATTAATATCCCAGATTAAAATGTTAATGTTGTGTCTGAAAAACACAGAAAAATTGCAAAATTGTTAAGTGACATTTCCAGAATCTCAGCAAAGATTACTACACTAATCTGCTATGCATTTTCATTAATCTGAAACAGAGACAAATCTTTAGGGAAGAGGGTTTGAACATTCGGAAACCTTGAACTTCTGCAAGCTAGAGCAAGTTCGAGACAGCTTTTTAAAGAATATTTGTGACTATTTTCTTTCAGATAAACAGACCAAGACATAAAAAAAGTCAAATATTAGTTATAGTTTCCTAACATCACTGAAAACTAAGACTAATTATTGAGACTGAAATTGTGGAAATTGTGCCTGTGAATTCAAAAGCCATAGTAGGACAGAATAAAACAATACCTCATAATGCCATATATTCATAATAACTCTAAGATCATTTCAGATTTTATGCTTGTGATCAAGTTCAAATAACTTCTGTTTTCTGAACACAAGGTGACAGTAGTTGTTGCATAGCATGTAGTTCTGTCTGAAAATGCTAACACCTCCATCAGTGATTGTGCCTGGTCATTTTCTTTACACTGTCAATCTATTTGCAATAGTGCAGGCATGGAAATAGATATGAAAATGGTTTTGTACTTCTAATATCCTTGTGTGTGCATTTGGTAGACTGGGTGTTTTATATGTGTAAAATAGGTATAAACAGTGCTGATAATTTGGCAAAGTGTGTTGTACATCTGCATTCCATCTGGCTCAGATCTTTTCCACCCACTTTTTGAAACATCTTTCTTTCTCTGGGACTGCAACTCTGTTTGAATCACTATGTTAATTGAGGTCTCTAGGATTCACTGGATGTCCTCTATAGAAATTGGGTGGTGAAAAAGATCTTCTATGGTTGGTCTGGTTTGAAGAAGAGGTTTCTAAGAAACCAAGAGATAAGACTTGAAGATACTTACAGCCACAGAAAATTTATCAAATGTCAGCTTCTACAAATGTGCACCAGAAGACTTGTAAGTTTTACCAAGGATTTTTTAAAATTTTCTTTTACCTTTGTTTTCCTTCTAGTTCAAATCTGAAACCAAAATCCGGGGAACAAGACTCTGGAAAATGAAACATCAAGGATGTATGAGGGAGACTGCTGTAGGCAAAACAAAAGTGATGTCAAGTGCCTTCAACCAAAAAGCCTGATGAAGGCTCAGCTCAGATGCCTGTCAAATTGCATCATTGCATCTATCCCATTCTCTAACCCTTTTTGGGTGCTATTTCAGTATCCCTAACCAATTTGTTTCTCATTATTTTGCCATGTAACATAAAATATATATGCTCCCCCTGTCACGGCCCTGAGACACCACCACCCTTTGTTTTCTCTGCCCACCTCCCCATCCTCCTCCCACTGTGACCACAGCCATTGCAGCTCCCTGGGGCGGCAGCTCCTGCCCAGTAACACCCCAGCTGGGCTGGTCTCCAGCTCCCCACAGTCCTGGCCATGGAGCCACCCACACACTGCTTTCCCAGCCTGGCCGTGGCCCATTCCAGCTCCCAAGGAGGTGCCTGATTCCTGGGGCTGGGTCTGTCCCTGTGCCCCTTGCTGCCAGATCCTGGCTGGCACTGGGGGACAGGCCCTGGCTGCCAGATCTGCCCTGGCAGAGTCATGGGGGGCTCATGCTGCTACTGGTGCCCTGGCCCCCAGGGAGCCACCTGCTCTTGTGGCTTCCTGACACCCATCTCTTTTTCCCCTCAGTATAAGTTTGTGAAGCCATCCTTTGGAAGAAAAAAAAACCCTCTAATAAAGCTCCCCTGCAGCGGACTATTATTGCTGTGCTGAGATACACATGGGAGACTTTCAGAGTTAAAAATGGAAACATGATTCTCACACAGGTCTAAGCTGTACAACTTCATGCCTGTCTTGCACCAAAAGGTGCTCCTAAGAGTCCAGTCACTTTTGTGTCAAGGGGCGTTTCCATGCCTTGACCTTTATATTCACCTCTCAGAGAGTCCTAAAACATCTTTGCCAGGAAACCTGTGCCAGCTGGAGAGGGGTGTGTCCACAGCTATGCCATCTTTAAGGAGAGGTGCTGCAATGCGTTTCCATATTCATCAGCATCAATCAATATGTCATCTACTACTTATTTTATTTACTGTATTCAAGAGGCCCAAGATATCATTCTTTTCAAAGAAAACAAACAACTATGTCTTAAGTGAACCAGCGAAGGCCGTGGCATTCTATTATCCAAAACAAATACACTTTGAAAAGAAGACATGGTACAACAAAAATGCAGGAAATAAAAGATGCGGATTTCTAAACAAAGTAGCCTGACTTAACAAACCAACCTGACTAAGCAGATGCATAATGCATAAGCTAAAACTTAAGTAATAAGTAAGAGAAGGGCAGAAAAAGTCAGTCTTAGCTTGCCTGTTCTCATTATCCACTTTTATGGTAGTTTAAATATTTCTGAATAAAAAAGGAAAATGTGAATACTTCATTGTTCCAGACACAGTAATGGTACCTATTTTTCATTAAGATGCATCCTTTCTTGATAAGGTCAAACTCCTCTCTTCCTCCTTGTGTTTCAAGATTTCTTCTTTCCTCTCCCTGCAGAATTTATTATAACAATTAAGAGGAATTCTGAAGTCTTGGATTTTTTTTTTCTTTCTTTATTTTATTTTTTCACATTTCTTAAAACATGTTTTTTGCTCCAGTCTTTGAAACTAGTAGTATCATTGCTGGTTGCATTTAAGAGAACTAAGTCACAAAGTATTTATGACTTAATAAGCATAAAACAGAGCTTTTTCATTCCACAAGGAATTATATAGAACATGTAGAGCCTTTTTTTTCAAAGTAAATTACTTTCTAGATAAATTACTTTCTCTCTAATTAAGTCTTTCATAATATAACAAAAAATAAAAACCTAAAAGATGACTTATCCTGCTTTACATCCTGTGTTCTAGGCTTCCATTTGGAACCCCTTTGAAAATTCAAGAATGGTATCTGGCCCTTACACAAATCCTACTACATATTGCACAAAAATTTTGGGTCCCAAACAGTCTACAGAAAACAACAAGAAAATGTGCTTATACTACATTTCCATTTGATTTTTTCTAAGTTGATTTCTTTGGATTCTGTGGAAGCCTGACTTGCTTGAAAATATATGGATGGCAGTAACACTAACCTGTGAGCAGAGAAAAGAGGAAATTCTGATTTCTTCATGTTTTTATTTCTCTCAGTCTTCTCATCTATTCAGCACAAAGGAAGCAGAGCTTACTTTTCAGGTTCATTATCATTCAAACTGCATTAAGTTAAAAAGCAAAATCATCTTTTCTTATTCCTTCCCCATCATGCTGCTACAAGGACATGATTTAGTCCAAAATACTGTTGATGCTGAGTTTTGTGCTGGATGAAGCTCTTAGGAGTAATTAGTATTCCAACAGGTACACTACTTTATTACTGTTATATTTAACATACGGTTACTGCTGCTGTATGTGCAACTCTATAGCTTCAGGAACCAATTCAGTGAGACCTCAACTTGAACTGAGACATTACTAATTGCAAATTAATTAAGTTAGTTAAGGCCCACTGTGTAATGCTGATGCGAGACTGAGCTGCCTGTTCTGTCACTTTTGTGAAAAAAATTAAGGGGCTTGTAAAAATGCAGAACTTTATAACAAATTAAATGAGATGTTCTGAAAAGATAATGCTAAGGTTTTAAACTGATATTGTTTTGATTATAATTTAGTTGCAATGCAATTTTATATTAGCTCCACCTAATTCTATAGTGATAGTGTGTGCTGTTATAAAGCAGTACTGTTAGTCTATATTTCAGATAAATTCTGGGTATATTTGTTGAGAATTATTCATGGCTTTGGTTCACATGCAATCATATCATTCTTCAGCTTTGTACAGCGTCATCTAAGTCTTCCTGTGTGTGAAGGAAATCCAGTAAAACTTTGAATTTACACAAATTTTATGACATTTTTAAAGAAATTTGGTGAAATAATTTTTGGTTAGACGTTTTTAGTGTTTTGAGTATTGCTTTGAGTAAAGAGTTTTTGTTTGAGGAATACAACCAAAATATAGGGTAACTGCCAACAATCAGGGAACAATTGGCCCAGAAAATTGAGTGAAATAATTTTCAGTAATTTTATTTGGCCCAAGATTTCACTTCCATAACATTTTTGGCAGTTAATTCTCTAAATAATGATAATAAAAAAAAGTAATTTTTTGTCAGCAAAAAATATATTCTAGTTGATTTCTGGGAGGGAATATTTTAATGTTGGGAAATTATAATTCATAATTATATGACTTGTAAAAATATATATACAACTGTATATTTTTCTAAACATACTATAAGGCATTTTAGGTATTAAATATGTGTGAGCAATTGTCTCATGGGTTGGGTGCAAAGGGTTGTTTGTATTAAAGGATGTTGCACCAGTCTGGTGTCGAATCACGAGTGTGGTTCTTCTGGGATCCATCCTTGAGCCAGTACGTTTCAACATCTTCATAAATTACTTGGATGCAAGACTTGATGATGCTAAATTGGGAGGAGCAGAGAAGTCCTGAAGAGAGAACTTGAAAGTTATAGGGCTGGGTAATCACAAAGCTTATAAAGTTTAACAAAGGCAAATGTGGATTTTGCACCTGGGACGGGGCCATCCCTGGACCTACATATCCTGGATGTACGGACAGACTGGGGAATGAGATGCTGGGAAGCAGTGCCACAGAAAGGGACCTGGGGATCCTGTTGATGGCAATTGAACACGAGTCAGCAGTGCCCTGGCAGCCAGGAGGGGCAACCTTGTCCTGGGGGGCATCAGGCGCAGCATCAGCAGCCGGGCAAAGCACCTTTGTGGAAGCAGCGGGACAGACACTGATCTCTGCTCTGTGGTGACCAGTGACAGGACCTGAGGGAATGGCCTGAAGTTGTGTCAGGGGAGGTTTAGGTTAGATATCTGGAAAAGGTTCTTCACCCAGAGGGTGTTTGGGCACTGGAACAGGCTCCTCAGGGAAGTGGTCACAGCACCAAGCCTGACAGAGCTCAAGAAGCATTTGGACAATGCTGTCAGACATGTGGTGTGATTCTTAGGGTGTCCAGGGTAGGGTCAGAAGCTAGACTTTGATAATCCTTGTGAGCTCTTTTTCAACACAGGATGTTCTATATTTCACCCTCTGTGATTTCAACAGTAAGTTATATATAATAATAGAAAAAATCCCAGCATACAAAAAAAATACCCTTAAGTTTGTTTTTTCATTTTCTTGTCAACTGTTAATGTCATGACTCAATTACTTTTTCAGTTGCTCATTGATACAAACCGTGTAATTTTTAAATAGAAAAAAAAAGAAAAGTTAAAGAAAGAAGGAAAACAAAACAATGAAAGGATTAATGTGGAAACAGGCAAAGAAATAAAACTTTCAAGCTCTTTTTTTTTCTTGCCACTGAGATGCAATTCCACCCCTCATCTGTTTCTATTTGAGTCACATTTAAGATCACTTCTTCTGAAAGTACAGCTCTGAAAAACATCTTTTAAATAAAAAAATCTTCCTGCAGTCACACTTCATATTGACTGTATTTCACTTCCACTATTCTGTATTGCAAAAGACATTTGTATGAAAACCTTTCTTTGTTTCTGAAAAATTAATATGCTTTAGCTTCTTTCCCTCACCTGAAATAATAATCCTTCCTTTGTGACCTCACTTTTCATTGTTGTGCTATGATTGATGTCACAATCTCAGATTCTGACTTCAGGTGGGAATAAACAGTAGAAAGAGAAGGAATAATACAGAACAAAAAGACTTCGAGTTTTCATCATCTTAGAATATTGTCAAGAACAATATATAGAAATGAGATTTTGAGCTGAACCAGAATAACCTTAAGAAATTACAGGAAAACCTTATTTGCATCTTTAATTTACACCTATAATGTAAATCAGTAATTCAGATTCAGACTGAGAAATTCAGTTGCTGTTCAAGATGCCATTTGATATTATCAATTTCAAGAAATAATGCCCCAATTTTAATATTACCTATGGTACTTCACCTATTTAACATCTGTTACTTTAGGCAGCCTGTTGAAAATTCAGTGCAAAGGAACAATTCTGTAGTGACTTTTAATCTTCAGTATAATATACTTTAATAGGCAGATAATGCTCACTGTCTCATCACAATTAATCACTAAAAGCATCATCTTTTACCATTGTCGGGTTTGAGACCTTACCTCTAAACTGCTGTTAGATCAATAAAAAACAATTACTTATTCAAGCACATACAGTAGGGTAGTGTCAGGGAAAGGCTGAGAAGAATTCATTCCATTGTAGAAAATTATCCAGTAAAATACAATGAACTGAAATTAGACTTTCATGAACCTTGAATGTCATTTTATGTAGTTTGCTTTATGTGTTTCAGCTTCATTTGAACAAAAAACCATCACAAAAAACCCCCACAAAATCCCAAAAAATCCTCCTCACAGAAAATAAAAAATAGGTAAATATAACATATTTATGAAAGGTTGGAATTCTTTTCTTACCATGAATAGAAGTATATCAGAATATGTCTCCAAAACATTAATGGTCAGCAAACAAAATGGATCTTAACAGAGAAAGGCAATCTTGTTTAGGTCACACACCCACATGTTTCTGTAGATGTTTTTATCAAGAATCAGAAGTTGGAGCAGTAAAGATCAAAGACAGTAAAGTGTCAAAGATAACAAAGCAAAGCAGATCTTCCTGAAGCCACATGAACACTGAATCAATGTGTTTTCACATTCAGTAGAAGTCTACACAGTTACAGTGAATAAACATAGACTCCTTATAAACAAAGATAAAACAACCCTACCTCATTTTTTTCTTATCTTCTCTGTTGACTGTCCCACAAGAGGAAAAAATAAAACTTCAGTTGTTAGGAAATAAACACTAAATCAACAAAATCATTGCCGATACTTACATCTTGTTGAGGCTGAATTGCTTTGCCAGCACTGAATTCTGTATGTCTTCTCCAACTATGGTAGGATGGAAGGAGATTGTATTAAAAGGGGAAAAAAATCAAGTGATTATTTAACATAGATAATAGAAACCAGAATGCACTGTTTCCTTAAGATATTTTGTTTCCTTAGGAAAAAAAAAAAAAGGGAAAAAATCTTACTTTCAAATTTCACAGTACTTACTGCTCCACATGGTTTGCTTTTAAACAAGGAAAAAGTCAGTACTAAAACTAAACTGTATCCAAAATTCAGTTCATGTGTATCTGCAAAAGTAGATATCTTAATTTCTCTACTTTGCTTCAGAATACAGGACATAGACATGCAACAAATTCAGGCGTTAACTTCTCTGTTTTGTTGGTAATGTATGGATGCCTTTTGAGAAGATATCACCAATGACAATGAAAATTTGCTCTATGACCTTCTATGAATTTATCAGAATTAATTATTTTTTTTTCTGCAAGCCATATCTGAATAAAATAAACACCTTATCACTGACGGCATTTTAACAAGGAGGTTATTAGTTACATTACACACAGACAAATCTCAATATTTTAGTTCTGTTACAGGAGCAATAATAATTGAAGAACTTCATCAGCTCTAAACTAAGGTTAGAAGTAAATAACATTTCATCATGGAGCAATAAAATTCTTTGGGTTTTTTGCATTCCAAGACTGCTTTGGGCTGTCCACTGCATTTCTGAAGGAGTGGGAGAACTCACCATGTCTATATTACTACAGAGTAGCAATAAAGGTGGAAAGTGGTGGCATTACCACTGATTGAAAATGAGGCAAACAGTGCCATCTCAAAGGCCACACCAATTTTGGCCAAAGGACTAGGCTTGTTTTAAACAGATTCACTACTATATTGTAAGCCAGTTAACTGGGACATGAGGTATAACTGAGTTTATGTTTCCCACGGGAACTCTCACTCTGAAGTGTCAGGGTGTATGTTCTCTATGTACTGACTTACAGCCAACATTTCTGATAATGACTACTGTGTTGCTTTCTCCATAGCCCAGTAAGTAAACCCACTCTACCCAGAATTCATAGCATGCAGTGAAAAAGTAAACAGATATCAGTCCCTGTTTTGTAAGTATTTGTAGTTAAATTTTAATTGAATTCATTAGGAAAGCATGATACTTTTATATCATAACTCAGATTTCTGTCCTGAAGTGGAGATAAGTTGATTTGCTAGAAGATAGCACAGAATGCAGTTGTTATTCCCACCCTGCACTCAAAGAGGGACTTTGCAATGAGAAAGACATCAGTAAAATAATGGAAAAAAAAAAAGCACAGCTTTTTTTCTCTTGTTCTTTTGGGGACCATA
>VZTT01051764.1:0-17767 GCA_013400855.1 Buphagus erythrorhynchus
TTTTTTCAGAAAGCCAGAGGCAAAGCCAAGTTCTGTATCAAAAATAATACCTTAAAATTCTCATAATAAAATATGACAAGGAATGCAGTTACATTTTTCACCACTTTTAGGTATCAGTTGATATATCAGTTGGAGAGAAAACCTAGCCCAAAAGTCCAAATGCAGTTCTATAGAAAAAAAATCACAGTTCTCCATCTAGAAATGTAAAGTATATATAAAACTACAGCTCTAAATTCTGTATTGTAAGGAAATTGGCCAAACCTTATTAATATTTTGGTTACAAGAACATACTGCTGCAGCTGCTACATAAATTTGATAGTAGTTGGAAATTAGAACAAAGAAAAATCACTGCAAATATCAACAACTTTATGGAAAAAGATAGGGTCATTGGCTCAAAACAAGATGAAAGAGAGAGGATAAAGCCTCAATATGTTTCAAAGCATTATCAATTTCATCTTGTTTCTCTTTATGTTTTTATGTAACTCTTATTTAACTACATTTAATCTTATTAATGCTTAAAAGGCCTAAGATGACTATCTAAAAGGTAGGAACCTTATTTCATCCCTTCACTGTATTCTTATCCCAATCTATAGTGAATTCTCTACTCTGCATATTTCTTACAGAGAATCACAACTAAAAAAGCTACTTAGAAATTAAAGTCTTAGATGACCTTTGCTGCCTGCTATTAAAGCTGCTTTGATAATTATTTGTAGCAATTCTGTCATGCCATGAACATCAGTTATGATGCTGCAAGAGGCTGCAGTAGATTCAGGGTACAGTATTTTCTTGTAATCAGTACCAGAGCTTACATCATCTCCATCAAGCTCCTTTGTTGTCAAAGGAACAAATTCCATGTTTCACAACTGTATATGACTGCAAGAATGATCAACTCCTCCTTGACCCTGAACTTGTGCAGGATCTGCTGCTCCAGCTGCATCCCTACAAATCTATAGGGCTTGATGGAATTAATCCAAGAATCCTGAAAGAGACGACTGATGTCATCACAAAACCTCTCCTGAAGGTTTTTGAACTGTCTTGGGAATCCAGAGAGGTCTCAGCTACTGGAAAGTGGTTGTTCTGACTTTCAAGAAAGGCAAGAAGGATGCCCCTGGAAACTACAGGCCTTTCAGTGTCACTTTAGTGCCTGGTAAAAGCATGGAAAAGATTATTCTGAGAAATACTGAAAAACACCTGGAGGACAAGACAGCCATCAGTCACAACCAACATGGATCCATGAGAGGAAAGTCCTGCTTATCCAACCTGATATCCTCCTCTGACAGGTTAACCCACCTGGCTGATCGAGGGAAGCCATTAGAATAGAATCCTTTTGGACTTCAGCAAAGCTTTGAAAACTGTCCCTCAGAGTCTCCTTCTGCACTCAATGATCCTGATGGGTCCCTTCCAAGTCAGCATTTTCTATGATTCTATGAACCTGCATGAAAGGAACAACTTAGCAGTAACTGGAATGAAATGCTCTCAAAAGCTCACCCAAAGCAGGGAGGTTGGATTGGCTTTCCACATGGCTGGCTATGAAGCAGCCTGAGCTTGGTAGTTCTTCTGGGTATATCAAATGTGTTTCTGTATCCTTCCTGACAATTTGTGAGTGTTTCTTGCTCTCAACAGTAAAAAGCTTGATAGAAGGGAGCATTTATAATATGATACAGTGATCCTCTACCTCTGATAACATTTTTCACTCTGTTGCCAAAAGGATTGTTTTGAAAGTGAATTTTTGCACTGACATTCTCCAAAAGCACCAGATGCAAAATAAATGCTTTTTAAAAATATAATGGGAAAAATTTTTAATAAAACAAAACAAAACCATATTTAGCAGATATAGGAAAAAAATTATCACTTTCTTAAGAAAATATGTTTTTATTCTCAGAAATTATTATAAGAAAGTATTCTAGCGAAGATTGCCCAGAAGCAAATAATTTAATTGAAAACTATAGAAATATTTTGCAGATGTACTCATAAAGTTTCTACTTCTGGCTGAGTGAAACTGAGTGAAAAAAATCATAGTGTTTGTTTTTTTAAAAATAAATTTTCTCATAAAACAATTGACTAATTCATCCATTTCTATCAAAAAGGTAATGAAAATACTGGGATAGAGTCTTGACATGGAGCTAGGAAACATTGTTTAAAACCCTAACACCTCCTACAAGTCAAATGAACAACACAAAGCTGATGGAACACTATTTGTTGAAAGAGCAAACCAAAATAAAAATAAATATTTTCAGCCTAAATTTTGTTTGTCCTGAACTCTTTTAAAACAATTTTTAAAAATAAATTAAATAACAAAAATAAAATGCAGAAACTACAAGTGAAATGTTTCAGCTTCTCACAATTACTCACTAGTTCTGCTGTAGTCCCAAATCTGTGAATGATTATTTCAATCAATCAGTCCAAAATCCATAATTCTGGGCTTTTTTTTTTTTTTTTTTAATAAATTAAATGAAATATTTGTAACAAACCATAGTGTTTCAAGCAGTGCTCCAATGCACAGATGGCTGTTAAATTCTTCCCCATTTGTGTGGTCAGTGAGGATCCAGGCTGTGCATGTGGGCTCTCTGCACTTAACGATTCTGAAGTAAGTGAGGCAGCAAGTCTCTGCTCCAAAACTGTATTGACAGCACATGCTGAAAGAGGATCTGTCTTGATATGTGAGATCTGAGTGGTTCAAAAGGCCAAGCAGCTGTCAGACATGCAGAAAGAGGAAGAAGAGGATCCAGTAAAAAACCTGGTGTCAGATGAAAATCACCATAATGTATTTTTCAGGGGAATTTTCATCTGCTGACTATGGAAGGGTTTTTTTGCTGCAGCGGTTTCTCATCTTGAGGAACTTGTCACACAGGAATGGGGAAATGGCACTGCACTGGCTGCTCAGTACAATAGCAAGGACCCTGCTCCTGGGTGGCTGATAGGATCTGCCAAGCTGGAGAACACGGAGGAACAATCCGTAAGGATAATGGAGAGCACAGATGATCCCATCATGGCTTTACATTCCATGCACCGGGGTACTGACCAGCCAGCACACTCCTTTTGCACAGAGCCAAGACTGAATTTATTTTGCTCTTTCAGCTGGCATGGACACACTTCCTTGGAATAATTTAAGCCACTGAATGCCAAGTGTATCATTTGGCTGAATATTTCATTATAGCCCCACCCAAGTTACACAACTCTGAATATAACCTTTTTGTTTTGTAAGGAGAACTACCACCAACTGAATTGCCTGGAGTTTCACAACAAGGACTTCACATTTGCATAGTTTTCCCCATAATCTATCCTGCATAATCAAGAACTCTAGTCTTGTCATAGTAAATATGGCAATGCTTTTGTCCCATCAAACCCTGTTACAGGCTAAACAAATCAATACGCAGTTTTTAATAATTTTGGAGAGCGTGGGAATTTTTGACTTGCCTTTATGGTCTTGAAATCAATGTAACACATATGTAGCTGTTTCTTAAAATCATGTTTATTTCTTTTGTAGTCTAATTGCAAGTTTGTCCTGCATTGACAGGAATTTGTAAAGGAAAAACCGACTATTTTCTTCCTTTTGGAGAACCATTGCTACTGTCTCCAGATGAAAAATGAGTTTTTCCAGGGAATTAATTATCAAAATAGTCTTCAATATCCTTCCTTGATTCACTTGTACTGCACAGCTGTTTCAGAGAAGTATCTGCTGATGTGTTTGGTTTTATTGTTTGTTCAGCCAAGAGTTTGAGGCAATTCTAGAGTATGGATGATATCTTTATTTTGGTAACAAAGAACAATAGTGCTTTGTCTACAAATACAGAAGTAGGAAAAGTGAGGGAGGAGTTTTGGGTGGTGGGTGGTGTGGTGATGGTGGTAGGCACTGAAAGAGATAACACCATATAGGTTTGAGACTAGGAAAATTCTCTGAACTACATGGCATAATGTAAAAATTGTGTAATGGTAGAGAAATACTAAAATATTAATAAAGAGTGTCTAAAAGCCACCAAACTTTTCGCTTTACTGCTTTTTTGGATATAGTTACTGCTTTTGTTTGATATCAGAATGTAAGTCAAAGAGGCTGCAGAGAGTGAGTAAGTGAGTCTATAGCATCCTTCTTGCTGTGAATTAAATATTTTGTCTGTAAGAAGTCAAGATTTTAATATATGGAGTTTCAAATAAAAAAAGTAATAATATCTGAATATGGAAAAGGAGGGTCTTGAAGAAACTAAACAAAATGCTATCTATTCTGTTATGCTCTTTCTCTCAGTAGTTAACACTGGATATTTTATGTCAAGACAAAACAGAGAGAAAAGCAACCTCTTCCAACACATAAATAGACTAATAATCTCTTCATTTTTATACTAAAGGGGTTTTCTTAAAATCCAATGATTTAGGTCAACATGATGTAGACAGTGTTATGAGTAAAATAAAATAGGTTTGAATCTGCTGTTTGATATCCCGAGTCAACAAATATGATAAAACTATTTGTGAGTCAGAAGTTGTGTAAGCAAGCAAAATAGTTGAGACATCATTCTCCCAACTGATTATAGGAGAGGTATTTGCTGTTCTGGCAACTAGAGTACAACATTAACATATTGGGCAGCAGGTTTAACACAAACAAAGGAAGTAGCTTTTCTTTTGACAGATAATTTAGTGATTGGACTTAGTGCCACAGGATGTTGTGGAATCCAGAAATAGCTTGAAAAGAGTTAGAAAATATTGCTGAGAATAGATCATCAGTGACTGTTTAGTAACATATTTCACTCACACACTCAGAAATTCCTTGAACAGCTGGCTGCTGAAAAAAAATGTTGAAAGTTGCAAAGTGTCAGACTGTACTTTCTGTGGTTTATTATCTTTAATGTTGTGGCTTCTGTTCGTCTGTGGAAAAATGATTCTGGGCTAGATGGACTTTTGGTCTGACACAATCTAGAGAATAGTTTTTGTGCTCCTGTTAAGCAATGAGAGAATACAGAGCTGAAAAATTCCATCTGACTGGCAATATTGTTTGGCCCAAGCTTATTGAAGTTAACAGTCTCTGAGCTGTGAGCTGAAGTATTTCAGCCTTCTTGGTGTTGGATTTAGAAGCATTTTATGTCTTCCTACCTCTTACAGCAGCTTGATGAGTAATTGGTATATGTTTTTCATCTTTGTATCTCAGCACCTCTATATCTTTTGAGGAAAGAGAATGCTGACCTGCAATTAGAGATCTTCTTGTTAAAAACACCGGCAGCCCCCCCAACCCCTAATTTTTGTTAGTACACTAGTGTTAACTGTTTGCACTAAAGTATTTAACTTTTGGTAAAATCCATGCTTTCCTAGAAAACGCTATTTTATTTTGAGCTTTAAACCCACCATACATTCACAATTACTTCATTTTAGTGCTCACACTGAATTTCTGTAGAAATGTGGACCGTAAAGGCACGCAGGTATCTCTATTTTCTGTCATCTGGTTGAGTTTTGCCTTATGTCCAATACGTGAGTGTTCTCGCCGCTTTTGTGAAAGGCGTTTCTCCACCGCGCCAGGATGCTGCGGGCGGAGCAGCAGCCCCCTCTGCCGGAGCGGGCTCTGCATCCCGGCGCACGGCGGGGACAGCCTGGCCCGGGACCTCCCCTTGTCCCTGGGCGCCTTCACTTCGTGCATTCCTCTTCCCTGGCTCTCTTCCACAGAAACAGGGAATCCTGCGTCCTTTCCCATCGCTTGAAATAGAGCTGGAGGGCTGAGCGCCTAGCTGGGCTTCACGGGCTGCTCCTGGGTTACATCCCTGCTGAGCACTCACAGGTTGTTCTGCTTTTCTGTAGGAAGACACAGAGAAAGGAGCAACAAACATCAAAGAAATAAGCAGTGCAAGACTGAATTAGAGAGTACTGCTATCTTTTTCTAAGCATCTTTTGGAAATTATATTTTATATTAATTATATAATAATATATATTATATTAATCTCTAAAAATATATAGAATAGAATAGAATAGAATAGAACATAACAAACATAACATAACATAACATAGTATAATCGATACGATACGATACAATACGATATAATATAATAAATATATAATCATATCATATTTTTGAAAATATTTTCCCACATTAAAAGAAAATCAAGCAGCATAGAAATATGTCTGAGAGGTTATTTGCCTGTATAATACCAAACACTTTGGGTTTGCATGGAGGTTTAAAAAAATTAACATGGGCCTAGCTGTAGCAGAGATAAAAGCCCTTAAGAATCCTGAGGAAATTATTTAATTAAAAATGTGAATTGAAAATACACAGTAAATCTTGCAAGTTCCATGTTTTTTAGCAATTAGTTAGGGAGTGTTTTGTGAGTTGCGGAGGTTACAACAGTGAAGTGTGGTGTAACTTAGGATATCAGAAACTCAGTTCTATTGCAAGCACACTTTGTTTCTCTTAGTATCAGAGAAAAACTCTCCTTACCATCTCCATGTAAGAGCCCCAAGAAGGACTCAAAGACTAGTGTCACCTCAGAATGTTTTTTTTTACTAACATGGTAGAGCAGTTTTGCAGAAAGAGTAAGTGTCAACCACGACAGCCAGCAGAAGGGAGGGGAAGAGAGAATCCAGATTACAGACTTTAAAATGAGCACTCTCAGACTTGGCAGAGATGCTTCTGTGGTGTCCAGAGGCCAGACCTGTGGCTGGAATGAGGATTGAAGAAAAATGGTGTGGCTGAAGAGGAAAGTATTAAATGGAAAAGGAGTAGAAAACTGTGATGTGAAAAGTGATGGATCAATGACTTAAAATGGTTTTTAAGCAGCCTTTATGTGTGACAAAGTACCAGATCTTCTAAGTGATGAACTGAGACACTGCCAAAACCCCTTTTTTCAGGGACTGACAGAGATGCTGAATCCCCACGGCTTCTAGTGGCTTTGGTAAGACCTTTGAGTCTTCAGTATCTGAAAACCAGTTAAAACTATGTTCTTAGTCCCAAAATACCTTGGGAAGAAGAAATAAGTCCTGTAAAACTCAAGAGTCACAAAAAAGTGATAAATACAGCTTTTTAAAATCTGACTCCCAGAAATTATGTTTAAACTAGGCATGAATATAATTTATTACCACTATGGAAAAGACAAAAAACCCGAAGACATCTCGTGTGCAGAACAGTGAGTCTGACATAAACAGCACGAGTTAGACAAGAGTTACAGGAGGAATGTCTGAGTGTTGCAAAAATACTTCGGGGGCCAGACATGGTTTGATACTAGAAGGATGCATACTATTGTGTGGAGGCAAGAAAAAATGCATCAAGAAAAGTAAGTTAAGTAGAAACACAAGTACTAAATAAGGTTCACAAAATATCACAAAAAAATTACAAAAGAATTCACACTTGGGATTATTACAGCCTATCCAGAAAAAAAAAAAAAATCAAAACCAAACACAGAAACCTATCAACCGAAAAAACCCCAACCAGCCAACCAACCAACCAACTAACCCGGCAGCCAACCAAAAATCTCTTAGCATTATAAAAAAACTGCTAATGTTTGCAGAACTTAAGTTAGTGGAGAAGAAAAAAAGTTAACAGGGTAATCTAAATAATTTTTTTAGCATTTTTGTTTCCTGAAGTCTCTCTTGGAGTACATTTGTTCTTTCAGTTTCTTCTGGAAAGTAATTTCAGATAATTGTAGTTGTCTGTTTCATAAAAAGATCTTTTGGACTGCTGATAATATGGCCGTTCGAGTTGGATTGGAATATTCTATTTAAATGCAGTTTCTGCAAAAAATGCTTTGAAAGGAAGGGAATTGTATTTCCAATTCTGATAGCTATTTTATTCTAAACCTATTAAAAAACTTCCTGCAAATTTTGACACAACACCTGAGGGACTTGTATCTGGAATGCTTCATTTACCTTTGGAAGGAAGTTCCAAAGCTAGGAAGAAGAGAACTTCAACCAGGGACACCATTTTCATCTTAATTATGTGCTCAATAAAAAAGCCCAAAAATGTCACAGTGTTTCATAGAATAGATGGCTGGTTATTTATCTCCACTAAGCTACAGATCATTTATCATGAGTCATAAATTTTGTTTGTCTCTCTCTTTTTAATAAATATGAGCTTCAAAGGTTCAGAATTATGCGTCATTTTCAGACTCACTGTGTCCAGTGACTTGAGCAAAAGAAAAATTTTGTCATTTCTTTCTAAGGAGCGTTTTATTTTTTCAGCAGATGAGAACAGAATTTTTTCAGCACACAACGGCACAGCTCTGTAAACTGCCCCTGCTGCTGGGAGAGCTGTGACTTGACAGAGTTTCTGCATGTCTGGGTTACCCAAGAGCAAAATGCTCTGGGTGTTTCAGGCACGATCTACAAAACCTCTTACCATTCTTGAAGCAATTCTCCAGCTTAGATACCACAGCACTGTTGTTGATGGGGCTGACTTAAGGGAAAGGTAAATACATTCTGGGAAGAGCAACTTTATTGGGCTAGTAGCATAATCCATAGGGTAGGTCATCTCAGAAGCTGGAAGCAAACAGAGATATTAATTTAAACAGATTTGTTAATGCTGAGTGCTCTGGGGGCCCCTGGCCATCATACAGAGTGTCTAAGTGCCATCCACATCCTTTCAGCAGTTGCAATGGTAAGGCCAAATGGATTCATCCAAAGCAGCTGTCATATGTCCCATCCTGCCCCCAACATTATTGCCATCTCAAAGGTTTTGCCACTTGAGCCTATTATATCTATTTTTGCCACCATAGATTATTATCTAGTATGAAAGCTTGATATGACTGACACACAAGGCCTTCTGCTGAAAGAGGTACCAGGGACATGGAATTTTTCTCCCGGGATAGTCACATAAAAGATGGTAAGAGACAAAATAATTCAGTCATTCTTATGCTGAAGGGACATAACATTTTGTATTTGAAAACATCAGGGTTGTTCATCTACTGAACATAGGACAGGTCATAAAGAAGCTTTGAAGGAAACCTTCAGATGTTCTGCACAAAAGATACAAAGGACCAAAGAATTTGAATCACTTAAATTTTCCTGAGTCAGGGAATTTTCCCTGATAGTCATGAAACTTGTGATTCCTGTATCATTGTCAGGAATCCTCCCAGCCCATACCAGCTTCTCAAGGTAAGCATCTTATGGAGAGAAGAGAAACAGCTTCTTATAATGTCATCACTCAGACAACAAGCACTTTCATCTATGCAAATGTAAAGGAATGAGCTATCAGCAAGAAACAGAAACTAGTTAAGGTGAGTAAGAAGTACGTGGAGCTCAAGTAGTACCCAGCTGATGCATGACCAGATTCTGTAAAGACTGAAATAGAACACTGTGGGCATCAGTGAGCTCTGTGGCCCAGGTCTTAAGAGATTTAGAGCTTGAACCTCTGTCTGTGCTGTCTGTCCATCTTGTGCCAATGTGAATTGTGGTCAGTTGCAAAGAAAGGACAGTTCATGTGCCTTTACCAATCCATCATTTTTTATTTGATCTGGTGAGTGGGGGTGGGAAACCCTACTTTTTTGTAGAGAAACTCTCTTATCAGAGGTTATTGCTATTCTGAGCCTATGCCAAGCCTGTTAGAGTGGCACAGACACTCTTCCCCTTTCTTCCCCTAGATCTCTTTTCTGTTTCTTGGCTAGACTCCACAAAAAGACAGTTAGAGCAAAATGTTTTTCCAAGAGCTTGAAGGGAGAAGATAATATTAATTATCTTGAGCAGTATCTTGAGTTCCCTAAGGGAGGTTGCAGAAACATTAGCAAGGAGTTGCACGCTCCTAGAAGAGACTTGTACAGTGTAGCTTGTTCAGTGTGAGACAATGAAAACAGCCTCAAATTACTGGCTACAGCTTAAAACCCCACTTTGCCCTGGGACTAATGCATCCCTGCCAGAAATGAAATATAATTAGTAATTCTTTGATTGTTTTAAACAATTTTATACAAAGTTGTGGTCTGTTTTCACTCCTCTGTCCTGAGCAATGTGAACTGATGATGATAATGATGATGATGTCAAGGTCTCTTTAAACAAAAAGTACTGTTTCACAGGTCATCCAGGAGGCCTGAGTTCAAGTTCCTCCCTTTTTGAGGCTGTTATTTATACATTGAAAATATCTATGGCTGTTTGGTCTGCAGGATTCATTATTACACTGTGTCTCAAAGAGCTGTGCTCTTGGTGAAAGCAAAAGGTAAATCCATGCTGAAAAAAACCCAAACCATTTCTTCCTCAGGAAAATTGCTGGTGTCATGGAATATCCTGATGCATACAGAATTGGGTAATTGATTTCTTTTTCAGATTCCTTCTTTATACTGCCCAGTATTCACAGAATTCTCTCTCTGACCACCATGAAGATTTCTCAATTTCATGTTGGCAACCATAGTTTTAGTAAGGTTTATTTGCAAAAATTTAGCTAGTTTTGGGAGGGCTGAGTTTGCTAGGCATGTAGAGGTTGTTAATCTGCTGTACAGTCCTTTATCTGTCCTATTTTATCTAACCAACATGCCATCTCCTTCTTGTGTTATTCATGTTAGACACAGACTTTGTTCACCCTGTTATTGGTTACACCCATGCTGAGCAATATCTTCCCTAATCAATTCTTGTTGTGGTTCATAAATATCAGTTCTGATATCTTACAATCCTACCCAGGTACTAATAGTTCTAACTTTAGCTTTGCTTATCCATGGACACAAGGTATGCTTTTATTTATGAAGGCTTTGGATTTAGTTCCATTACTGCTTGTAACTCATCAGCGACATCATAAAAGAGATGGCAAAAAAGCTTTGTATTTGTGCTCTTGTATTTCTAAACCCACTTGCTGGTTAGACCCACACTTGCTCATTGATGTATAGCCTCTGATACTTCTTTTTTTTCTCTTAGTTAGAGGAAGCTGCTTACTCTGGATTATTTTAAGTGCTTCTAGTTCTGCCTCTTGCTGCTCTGATTTGCCTGGATGGCAAGCACTAACCCTTCAGTCAGGTCAGTGCTGTGCTTCTGCTGGCCCTGGGAAGAAACAACAGAGTGGCCAAACATCACCAGTGAGGCAATGTCTCATTTTACCAATCATCTTTGGTCTGTTTACAAAGGTAACACTGTGCTCCTGAATGACAAGCAAAGGAAGTTTCTCACTAAAGGAAAGATACCTTATTTACAATACACTAACATTATCATATTGCTTAATTATTTTGGTTCTATTGCAGCACTGGCAGATATCCTGTTACCTGAGCAGAGTGTATTACAATAGTGTATTTTTCAAAGTTTGTTTTTTGTTTCCATCATCTAACTATCCTTCAGAAAACCTGCCTAATGCACAAGCAGTGTATTGAAAAGTGCTAATTTACTGTCATCATACAGTTCCTCTCCTTAAACATTTTCCAGTGTTTAGCTCTTACATCAGAGTTTCAGTTACCAGAACAATCTGTTAGATTCCGTTGGTTTGTTTGGGCGTTTTGTTTGGTTGGTTTTTGTTTTTTGTTTGTTATAGTTTGTTTTTGTTTTTGTTTGTTTGTTTTTTAAATTCCACTTGGCTTGGCTCTCTTGGCTTGGTTTAGAATAGCCTTTTTTTGAAAATGAAATCTCATGGGGTGGAACTTAGAGGCATATGTCTTACACGTAGACTTGTGTGTCTGAGCACCTCACCCAAGACTCCTTTAGTATCTTTTTAAGAAGAAGGCACTTTCAGGGTGCTCTTTGTCTCATCTCATCTCATCTCAGAATGAACTTAAAAAAGATTAGAAAAATTGCACACTTAAAGTGGTATTTCTCCCATGCTGACATCTGAAATTAGGTAGAATAAAATTTGCTCATGATGTCACACCTTGAATCTATTAGAGTAACTTCTGCCTTTCCATTAAGCAAAGTCTTGTCTTTCAGAAACTGCTATGGTAGTGAATAGTCTCTTGTGCCCTGTGCTTCTTTTGATTAGATTAACCAGGGAACATTTATTCTTTTAATGTCTTCAGAAACCTGCACTATTAAATACCTCATTAGATTTTGTGAGGTCTTCCAGAGGCACTGCAAAGGGGGATTTACACCTTGTCAGACAGCATCAGTAGTTCCAAAGGTCTGTATGGTGTATTCAAGTGGCTGCTCTTAAGTGTGCTTAACAGCAATGGCTCTTACCAGCTGTGTGTGAGACATCACAGCCAGAGGTGGCCTGGTGGCACTGTGCAATTCCAAAAGCAGTCCCTGGTAATACATTTTGAATGCATAAACTCAATCAGTTTCTCATGGCTGCCCTCAGAAATGCTGTCACATTTTGGGTTTGCATTATTGCAGCTCTTAAGCTGCTTTAACCCATTCCAGTTCAGCGCCTCTGTAAAGTCACAGTACTTTAGAATTAATGTGTTGCTTATATGGTTTTCTTGTCCCTTTTGAAACTCTGTCCTTGGATGTCTCTACACTGACCACCATCATCCTACAGGTATTACGAAGTAAATAGTATCAGAAAAATACTTCTTTTAAAAGAACTTTGTTTGTTTTTACTTTTTTTGTGTGTGTGTATTAGACATATGTCTGTGGGTTTTTTTGTTATTTGGGTTTTTTTTTTTTTAAGAACATTCAGCCCTCTTATGACCCTTTAAAGTTCTAATTATTAATATTTTCTTCTTAATTTAAGTTTTATACTAGGGGCATGCAGCAAATAAAACTTCTGGACCCTCTGCCTGGATAGAGCCACATTGTTTTTTGTGACAGGATGTCTTTATCCTTCAGCAAAGAAAATAATCGACTCTGGTGTACTAGTGCAGCCTTTCACTGGGGCTACTGCATGCACATCTTATAGAAAGCCTGCCTGCTCTGTTATAGCTGGAAGGTCATACAGTAATCTCTATCAATTTATACTTTATTAACATATAAAACTTAGCCTTTTCTAACCCTCTTCTATAGAAAAGGTAGAGATGCATTTCTGAAAAGGTAGATATGCCTTTTTTAGGAACAGAGAAAGTAAGAGAGAGAAAGGTGATGGATATTGTTTAAGACTAGTAAAGGAGGGATGGGGGCTAGAGCTGAATTCTGAATTCTCAGTCCAGTGGATTATCTGTTGGACCTTGATGCCTCCACAATATTTCATTAAAATTTATAAGGTGTTTGTGCTCAATCATGACACAGGCAAGTATCACAGCTAAAAGTCCATTGTGTTCAATATAACAACCAAAGTAATTCTGAACAGTTCATAGAAGGGTAGATAGGGTGTTTTAAGCTTATTTGCCTTATCATAAAAAGTATGATGCATGAGTTTATTTGTTTATTTATTACCAGAATAATTACTGTGTTGAAAGAAATGATCTCTCTCTTTCATTCTTACTTCATAATTTTTTTAGAGGATATGTTTGCTTCAGTAGCTGTTTAACTTCAGCAGTGATGGATAGATTATTGCCTGTCAGTTTTTGTTTAGGTTTCACAGACTGCATTGTGTTTTGTTCAGCTATCCTAACCTCACAGCTGGTAACAGCCCATACATTAGATGCATTATTGAAAACACTCATTTCCCCAAGCCTTCTCAAGAATAGGTAATGACCTTGTCTTTTTTAACAAACCAGCCCAGCAAGATGGGTTATGCCCCTATTGTTCTCTCCTGTCAGAAAGAGAATAAAGTTATCTGGTATCCATCCAGTGACTTTCTCTGTGGCTGGCCAGGTGTGGCAGGACATCTACTCCCTCTCCTCTCTACCACAGAGAGCTGGTGCATAAAGAGATAACCTAGGGGCTGAAAGTCCCAGCAAGGGGTCATCCCTGGAGCCAAAGGGACTCAGGCCTCAGCTAATAATCAACATCTTAGTCTGGAGAGCAGATATGGGAAGAGATAAAGGAAATATTCTCGACTGACAGATGTTGTTTCACAAACTATAAAAGACACATGAGTTATCACAGATGTCAAAGCCTTCTACACACACACACTCTGAAAGTCTGGACACAAGTTCTGTGGCTGCCTCTCTGGGGATTGAGGGAAAGGATATCGGTGTGTGCTGCACCAGCAATTGGATGGTAAAATACATTGAATCCTAAGTAATATCATTTCTTCACTGGCTGTAACATTAACAGGTACCTTTAACCTTGTGCTGTATATTTCTATTAATAATTTCTCTTTTCTTTTTATCTTTAATCCTGTGTTTAATCCTGTGCTCCAATTAGTTTGTTTGAAGTCTTATATCTGTTAGTTTTCTGTCTATTAAATAAATAATTCATTCTATAATAGACTAAATCAGCCACTATTAAAGAACTTGTGAATGAGAGTGGGCTTTGGGGTGCTGGCCACCTCAATAAAGCTACTGCCTGCTGCCAGAGGCCTGGGCAAAAGACAGAGGCTTATCTAACCCCCACATCCCTTTGTAACATCCTGGCACATATTTTCTCAAGCAGGATTTTGCCATATTTAATTGAGCAGATTTTGGAAGTGTTTCATGCTATCTTTCTATTCCCACAATACAGGACAAGCAGGTTGACTAGGAAGCCTGACTCAGCAATGCAAAGTCATTATTCATTGTGGCAAATAGAAGGAAGAGAAATACCACAGAATATGGTATACAGAAATACAGAATAATGATGAAATAAACAAATAATAAATGATATAGTTTGAAAAGTGACTACTGAATGAGCTACCTACACCAGATGGTAGAATGAGCTGCTTACACAGAAGGGTAAATAAGTCCTAGGCAGTGATGAATGCAATATATATATATAGAATGACTATTAAAATTCTTGCTTCAGGTTTGTAAAAATATGAGATATAAAAGACGAGGAAGAGATCAGTTCTATGCAGCAAGTTTGTTTCTGTAACTATGGAGATAATAAATGGAGGGACAGAATATTAGTTAGACTATAATATACTGCTAATGAAGTACATTTGAATATTATGCCACTATGCTTCATCTCCACCTGACACTGTCACTAGGGTAAATTAATTTTACTGTGTGATATTAGTTTTAGGGACTTTTAAACATGAAATATTCTCTAAAGAATATTTGGATAAATTGAGTGCATATGAACACATCTTCCTCAATGGCAGGACAGAGTAAGTTATTCTTGTTGGAAAAAGAGAGACTGTTACAGGGTTCAGTGTCACAGGAGATTTCTGTGCTGGCAAGAGAACTGCTTGCATTAGTGTTACATCCAAAGTGAAAAACCTCTCAAATTTGAAACAGCTTAGCAGAAGCCAAGGTGAGGGCAGTACAAAGCACTGAGTGCATGGGAGAGACAGGCATTTGTTTCACATAAAGCACCTGCTTATGTACCAGAGGGCAGATGGAGGCTGAAACAACTCTTCTTTCCAACTTTCAGATGCAGCAAGAGTAGTTCTGTGACTCAGTGTGTTGCAAGGCTCACCTTTTAAGTTTGTGCTCCTTTTGTGCAATGTACTG
The DNA here is from genome assembly GCA_013400855.1 of Buphagus erythrorhynchus. Taxonomy (NCBI): domain Eukaryota; kingdom Metazoa; phylum Chordata; class Aves; order Passeriformes; family Sturnidae; genus Buphagus; species Buphagus erythrorhynchus. The sequence goes on from VZTT01051764.1 coordinate 15,276, forward strand.
ATGTCTTAATGAAGGAATTAAAGACAATGACACATCCCTGCATGGCTCACTGGAAGTCTGGATTAAAACATCTTCTCATTCTTCTTGAAGTAGCTTGGATTCTTGCCTATCAGGGGAGCTTATGCTCTGAATGCTCCTTCATAGCATGATAGAAAATGCTGCAGTCAAGCAGTGGATCAGAGATTATTATATTCAAATTATTATTATTTTTAGCAGAAAAAGCCAGAAGACTTGAGACATCGGGGAGGGAGATAACCATGGCTGAGGGAGATGGAAGTGCTCAGGAGTGTGCTGATTTAATTAATTGCATGATGAGTAAGCCAGTAAGGGTCAGACTTCACCAATTGTGAAGTCTTTACCATTTATTGCTTGCTGTACACTGACCATTGCCTACACAACGATGATATTGCTTCTGTAAGGAATGTGCAGCCATTTATGATCTGCTCTTCTGCCCCATCCCATTTTTTGTTCTTAAGGGAATACAGTGATAATTTGAGGGAAATAGGTATACTGATTATTTTACTGCTACTGGTGATTTTACTGTCAAAAGTGAATGGTATCCTCTTTTTTTCAGAGTTACAACTCCTAGTTAAATTTAAAGCCAATAATTATCACACTCTTTGCCAGCTACAGAGGCTGTTATAATAAAGAAAAAAATGAAACTCCCAGTCAGAAAAGTGACCTTCCTATATAAGCCATGGGAACTTAATAATTCTTTTCACCCTGAATGATCATAAAATAAAATAATTATTATGGTAAAATAATGAAGTAAGAGAAGATAATTTTATGATACTCAACCCAAGGTCCTCAGGGTGTATCTGCACTGAAGCACAGGTAAAGGAAAAATACTTTCTGCCTCTGGAAAGAGATAGAGAAAGAGACTCTCGAGGAGCAGGAAAGAAGGAAGGAAAAGGAGTCAAAGAGAGTAGGGAAGAGGAGAAGAAGGTGTCACAGACAGAGTATGTAAGGAAACATCTGTAATTTCTAATCAAAGAATTTGCAGGATAATGTATAATTTATACCCCTATTATGTGGACATGAATGTTTACAGTTCAGCTAGTACTAAAATGAGAGAAAAATGCACATGTTACTGTGACAGTGTACTTGATGGCTATGTTTATTAAGGTGGACTTCCTTAGAAAATAGCATAGTTTACCCTGGTAAAGAAAAATCATTTTGAAAATTTGAACCTGGTGTTTTGCAATATTACAGTTTTGAAAAACTGGGTACAAGCTGAATTTTTTCATTCTTTTAATGTGTTTGAACTGGTATTGTTATTACATATGCTAATAATTCTGCCTTAGGAATTTTTCTTATTATCTTGCAAAATTGTTATAAAGAATAATTTGTGCTCACTTTTCAGTTTAAACAGGTTCACAATTAGAAGGTGACATATGAATTTTAGAGTTGGGGATTAGTTTGTGAAATAATGAGGCAAAGGGTTGTAATTTGATAATATTACATTGCAGTCTTTCCTGAAAATAGGTGCAGAATACATATTTTCATTCAGAAGACCTGCAAATCTAACCTTGTCCACCAGAGGTCATCAAATACTAAGAAATTTCTCTTAAAAAGAACATTTGCTTCAAACTGAAATAGCCCTCAGAATCTTTCGATTTCTTTTTTCCCTCCTTTCTCCAAGTTTATTGTTACAAACACAAAATAGTGCCTGATAATATCTCAAGGCTGGAATTAAGCTGGGCAAGGCTGCTCCTTTCCTTGACTGTGTCCTGTGATCAGATGACTCACTCCACATGCGGAAAGCTGCAGCTCGGTCTCTCCTGTCTTTCCCGAGTGTGTGATAGTATAATGTGATTCAGGGAGGAGTTCCTGCTGTGTCCGCTCAGGTTATTTCGGGAGGCGTGGCTCCCTGCAGGAGGCACAGTGTGTCCGATCACACCCTGCTGAGGCTGCCGGCGGCACACGGTGTGCACTGCCCGGCTCAGCCCTCACAGGGCACGGCTGCACTGAGCGCGGGGAGCCCGGCTGGGCACACACAGTCAGAGAGATAGGGAATTACACCTTGGACATTCCTCCCAGGCCTGCCTTTCTCTGGCTCTCAGGTCCATTCCCAGGCTGACTACAGCTTCAGTTAGGGAGGAAATCTCCCAGGATGGTAACATGGTGAAGAACAGAGTGGAATTCATAACATAAGTGAGCACCTGGTGTTCTTCTCATGAGGCACCCAGACATGTTTGGTCAGAGATGTTTTCCCCAATTGTCCAATGAACTACTGTGCTGTCCTAGTGATCGTGATTTATTAAAGAAACATGGATATTGGTCTAGTACCGATATCCAACTGTGACGGACAAAAACTCTCTAACAGTTTATAGTTAGAAAGTGTATGTTTATTGCGACATCGGGCAGCATGCGGGATAGCTCCCAAATACACACTGCACCTTCCAGGTGATCACAGAGTCCTTTTATCCTTACAAGTATTGAATACCCAAAATACAAATACATATTCATAATTTTGGTACAGCCCATTCCTC
>VZTT01051764.1:17926-47807 GCA_013400855.1 Buphagus erythrorhynchus
TTTAATTAACTCTAGTAAGGCTTATCTCTAACTAAAATCTTAGCTCCTCTAAAACCTCTAAATTCCTTAAAATTTATGTTTCAATCGTAACTTACTTTAAATACAGACGGTCCGTACAATAACGTGGCCTTTTTCCCCAAAGAGGTCCGTGTGTGTTACTGTCCTTTTCTCTCTGCAGCACGGTAACCACACCCTTCCCACCAGCAGGAACTCTGATCACAGGGAAAGGGCTGCAAGCCACAAGGGGCTTTATTGAACTCTATTTTTACAACAGCTACCTTCTGTTTCCAATCCAATAAAGCAGAGGCTCGGAAGGGATGTGTCAAGCAGTTCTCTCTCTGTCTTTTATGGTTGCCTTTCCACTATAGGAGAGAAAATTGCAATAAGCAGTAATGAGAAACAAGAATTTAGGTGACTAGTTTTTGTGGTTTCAATGGTGTTCAAACAAAAATATGTATGACTGTCATTTTCATACCCTCTTCATGAATGGAGGCTACAGTAGTATTATCAGGGCAATTTTTTGGTACATTTTACTTAAATATCTCACTTTCTAAAATGTTCTGACACATTTTCTCATGAAAAGCACATTTGTATTTGTAAAAGATCTTATGTATTACAAAAATATTGATTATTCAGGCTAGAGACTAGGAAAACTAAAAGCAAACTTTTTAGATATCTTTTCTTTATCATACATAAATTTTTATCATACATACATTACAGGCATTTTGAAAGTTGAATATTTAGGCTCTGAAGTATCTACTTAGGCCATATTTAAGAGTATAAGACAAAGAAGCAATGAATATTTCAGTAAGAACTTCAGGGCCTCAGAAAAAAAGTAAAAATTTTTCTTATTTTTATTTTTTTGTTGTTGGTAAAATTGATTAGAATAATGCAAAGAAAATATGAATCAATTACTATAGCACTTGGAAATCAATAGGAAGTGGTTCATAAAAGTACCCCTCTATCCAAGTAAAGTGCCAGGAAATTCAAAATGCATAAATTCATGGATCCAGGAGAGAAAAGGAAGGAAATACCTCCTGAGAAGCAAGAGAATAAGGACCTTAATGAAATGATTCCTGCCTTTGGATCTCACCTTAACTGAAACATATGGCAAAACTTTGGATGTGGAAATGGTCCAGTCATTCATTTGCCCTATCAGATTACTCCAAAAGAGAGTAGAATTCTATGCCTTATATAACTGAATATATTACATACAGAAAGTATAAATATAAATANAACAGAGTCAAATTTCAAAGCTTCATTGGTCTCCTCTGATCTGATAAAGCTTGGCATATATAGAAGAAAGCTGACCTTTTTATGTCTGATCAGCTGTCTCCCAGGGATGCCAAACATTAGTTGTCTTCTAGATGTTTACCTAAGACTCAAAAACCTGGTGTAAAGCATAATTGCTGAAGACTTTTGAAGATATAAAAGAAACTGCAAAAGTCCCTTGGTTTGGGGTGAGAGATGAAGGGATGAGGGGAAAAAAAACAAAAGGAAAGGAAATTTTAAATTCCAGCTTGTCATCTTCACTTTTGAATAAATAGAATTAAAGTCCTGAAGGAGATGAAATTAAATTGAATGTTTGAAAACTGACCTGTGGCTACCATCTGAGGGGCATGAGAACAATTATACCTCAGGACCATTCTGCTGACCTGCTCGATTAATGAAACTGTAAAAATATCATGGAGAGAGAAGCCTACCTGCCCACTCCAAAAGATAAAGCCATTTGGTAGCTGGAAATAATATGTAAGTTCAAGTACTTTAATTTATAAGTCAATAGCTTTGATTTTTTCTGAAGCAGGAGAATTTTCGCTCTCATCTGCAGTGCTAAAGCATCCAACTCCCCCCTCGTATGATCTAGTTATTTCTTATTCACCTTCTTTCTTGTTATATTGAGTCAGATATAATTTTCCAGCAGCCACCAAATCAGCTCTTACCTCTTGTCCTTCCACTACACACCTCTAGGAATAAATTAATATTTAGGCCACTAGAATATTTAGGTTGTGAAGCTGTGATCCAAATTAAGAATCAAAGTTGACAGCAGGCCTGGTGCAGTGATACTTAGTCTTGAATGCTTTGGAGTCAATTATATTTTACATGGGAGGCTTAAAATCTCATTTTCTTCTTTTTTTTTTTTCTTAAAGTATCTTTTTTTCTTTTGTTTTGTTTTAGCTACAAGTGTTTAAAAAGGATTAAAAGATAATCCTAAAAATTGCAAAAGCACAGCAGTATATTTTTTAAAATTAATATTCAATCATTTTATCTACTAATTTTCTGCTGTTACCTGAATATTTGCTACTTGTTTTTAAAGTATATGATTATATTTCATTTAAAATATGTCTCTTTTTAAACAGGGATAATTCTCTCTTTTGGAGTATGCAATCACTATTTCTATTCTTTTTGGTAAATTATTCTGCACGTTAAAGAAAAGTTGATCTCATTTTTAATTGTTTCTACTGGATCATGAATTGACTGTTTCTAAATTTGAAGGGATGAGTGGGGCTGGAAGGCACTTCTGGAGGTCCCTACTCCCACTCCCTGCTCAGAGCAGGGTCTGCTGGGGCAGGTTTCTCAGGGCTGTGTCCAGGTGGGGCTGGACTTCAGTCACAAAACTGGAGATTCCACAATCTCCCAGCTCAAACCTGTGTTTGACCACTCTTTACAGTAATAGAGTCTTTCTACTGTTTAAAAGGCATATTTCTTACTTCTGTTTGTGCCCACTGTCTCTAATAAAAGCATTCTTTTATTATCCACTGTTATATATTAACCTGAAATAATAACAAGTTCTTTGAAGATATAGATTTAGATTATTTTTCTTCCTTTCAATAAACTTGTTAAGAAGCTGATACTTATTGGAAAATCACATAACATGGCCTGATTTCTGTAAATGGGCTCCCAGGTTACTTTCATTGTTAATAATGCAGTTTACCAGTCTGAAGGAAATTTTAGTTGCATGAAGAGCTTTGAAAACTTTCCCGAGTAGTATTCTATTTATTTGCATGTTCTTTTGTGGTAGGTTAGACTGCCTACAGTGACCAAATGAAAAGAAGTTGCAGCAACCTCTTGCACAAGACTGAAAGGCTGCAGTTTGGTCCAGAGTCCTGAGCCATAGGGAGTTAGCATTGGCTATTTCAGACAGCTGTATATAAATGATAAAGCAATTAAAAATATTAAATCTACATGACCACTTTTTTAGAAAGTTGAACAGTACAGAAACACATATGTCCAATGTGTTTATTTTTTCCTAGGGATAAGTCAGATTTTCACTAAAATCTCCTTGAATTTAAAATAACAAAAGATGTATTTATCTGATTATTGAAGCTGAAGTCCCTTGATGTATCAGCTTCCAAAAGGAAACTTAGCTAGAATATTGGAGGACTCAGATATGGAGCTTTTTCTCAATTGTTAATAGATATTTTCTTACACTGAAAAAAAAAAAAGACTTCCAAGAAAAGTATGGAGAAAGAAAAAAAACCTCATTATGCAAATTCAGCATGCTTCTTTTCAGAAGACTTTTGCATCTGTACAAACGAAACTGATTTTTTGATGTTCAGTATTCAGCTAAATTTGAAGAAAAAGCCATAAACCAGTGCAGATTATGAAAATTTTTAAGTATTCCAAATCTAAAAAAACATTAGTTCAAGATATATTTCAAATGTATAATTTCTTATTTTAGACAAAATCCTCTAATTACTCAGCTTCCTCTCCTGCAAGCTAACTGTCATATTGCAAAAAATCATTGACGTCAGTGAAATTAGTTTTCTCAGCAAAACCTAACTTCTGCAGTATTTTGGAAAGGTTGAGCTGATAGAAATGATTTTGCTGGGACTAGCCAGCAATGCTCTAAGTTTTATCCCAGTTGTAGTCCCTTCTTTCATGTTAACATATGGCCTTGTTCCACGTCATGAGCCAAAATATGCATTTGCCAGGTCTGTACAAAGTTTATGCATAATTTATTCCAATGGCAGACAAAGTCCATAGTCCAAATTTTGTTGAGACTGAATGTTTTCTCTTTTATCCAGAACTTAAAAATCATGTTTAATTTTGAATTCAACATTTCCTTTATTCTGGATGTATGCCTAACTTGTATGTTTAGAGGAGGAAGTGGTGTAAAGAGAGGCAGAGCTAAAGCCCCATGGCTCCCTGTTATTGTGTTGAGAAACACTGAACACAGACCTTGGGGCAAGCAGTAAAAATTGAAGCTAACTTTGTTTATATGCTGCATTATATTTAGAAAGTAATTCTCTGATGTGGTGCCAGAACTGACTTGGGAAAAAGTCTTTAATGCACAGCAAGGGTTAGCTGTCTAATGAGGTATGAGACAATTATATTAATCAACTATGTCTTTTCTTACTGTTTTTTCTTACTCTCTCAGGGTAAAGAGCTGCACATTGGCTGTACCTCATTTTTATTGGGTCTGCCAAACTTAACTGCAAGTAGAGTTCAGGAAGCTCCCAGAGACATCTGTCTGATATTTATCTTGCTACAGCTGCTGATTAATTTATCTGTGTGGAGCAAAACATTTATTGCTTGTACCAGTCTGCTTCCTTTCCTTTTTCTTAATTCCTAGTTTAAGACAGATACAGTTATTTTTCTTCCTCAGACATTTAAAATTTGAAACCATCTGGACATTGTGCTTTTCCTGTATATATATCTATATATTCTTACACTGTTAATAGGCATCCATAAACAACCCATAATACACCCCAAAATGATTGGTTTGTAATGGGTTTGTGTCCCAGGTTCTGGTAGCAGAGAGGACAGTGGGATGGCTTCTGTGAGAGGCTGCCAGGAGCCTTCCCCAGCAGAGCCAAAGCCAGCTGGCTCTGAGATGGACCCAAGGCAGATCCCACCAGTGGCAGTGAAGACCATGGTGAGGCAGGCTCTCCACCTGAAGCCCATGAAGGGCCACGGGGAGCCCTGGGGGACCCCTGTGCTGGAGTAGGTCAAAATGGATGCTCAAAAGAAGCTGTGTCCTGGTGGGAAGCCCATGCTGGAGCAGGGTCCTGGCAGGAGCTGTAGTCAGGTGAAGTGAGGAGTCCCTGCTGCAGCAGGGTCCTGGCAGGAGCTGTAGTCAGGTGAAGTGAGGAGTCCCTGCTGCAGCAGGGTCCTGGCAGGAGCTGTAGTCAGGTGAAGTGAGGAGTCCCTGCTGCAGCAGGGTCCTGGCAGGAGCTGTAGTCAGGTGAAGTGAGGAGTCCCTGCTGCAGCAGGGTCCTGGCAGGAGCTGTAGTCAGGTGAAGTGAGGAGTCCCTGCTGCAGCAGGGTCCTGGCAGGAGCTGTAGTCAGGTGAAGTGAGGAGTCCCTGCTGCAGCAGGGTCCTGGCAGGAGCTGTGGTCAGGTGAAGTGAGAAGTCCCTGCTGGAGCAGTGTCCTGGCAGGAGCTGTGACCCCACTGGACTGCTGGAGCAGTGTGTTCCTGAAGGACTGCACCCTGTGCAAGGGGCCCCTGTTTGAGCAGTTCATGAGGGAACTGTGGCCCATGGGAAGGGCTCACTTTGGAGATGTTCTTGGCAAACTCACTCCCATGGGCAAGACCCCACTCTGCTTGGGAAGAGTGTGAGGAGTCCTCCCCTGAGGAGGAAGGAGCAGCAGACACAACATGTGATAGCTGGTGCCATTCTTTATCCTCCCACGGTGCTGCAGACAAGGATGTAGAGAAAATCAGGAGAAAACTTGAGCCCAGGGATAATGGAGGATTGAGGAGAAGGTGTTTTAAGATCTGAGTTTATTTTTCATTCCCCTACTCTTGATTTGATGCGTAACAATTTAAATTAATGTGCCCAAGTCTGTTCTGCCCATGTCAGTAACTGGTGAGTGACCTCCCCCTGTCCTTATCTCAACCCATAAGCCCTTTGTTATATTTTCTCTCCCCTTGTCCATCTGAGGAGGGGAGTGACAGAGTGGCCTGGGTGGGCATCTGACATCCTGTCAGGGTCAGCCCACTACATGGTTATACAAAGTTTAATGTTAATGCTGTATATTCTGATCTTGTTTCTGCTGGAGTGTTTTTAGGTACTTGTTTATATCCTGATGTCTGCTTTTTATAGATCATTTTTGTAGCTACCATTTCTGCTTGTTTGTTGGGAGTCCAGTGGTTGCACAGCATCCTCACCTACCATGAGGTAGAGAGAGAAACCTGCACCTGTGGAAACATGCAGGAGTGCCTCAATATCCCTTACACTGCTTTTCTGTGTGTCCTGCTTTATCTTGCTCCTTTCCTTGTAGCAGTCCATTCTCATGGGTGGTACCCAGAGTCACACCTTCAGAAAGTACTCAAGGTAGCTTATCAGCAGAAAGCTTCTAATTTAAATGCACCAGTAATTGCTCCTTTTCTTATAATGTATACAATACAATGAGGGAACTTGGAATTGCACCACACAGACCTGCCTTTCATCCCACTCAGATGCCTGAAGAAACTATATATTGGAGAACCAGAAGTGAGAGCTTTGTGCTCCTTTGACCTCCACATGAACAAGCACAATAAAACTCAAAAACTCAAACTCAAACTCAAGCTCAAACTCAAACTCAAACTTTACTCAAAGTAAAGGAACTGCATTGCAGAAAGCCCTATCAGACAATAATAACACCTTTATTTCAGCAATTGCATGAGCAACAGTAGGAGCCAGCTGTCTAAAGCTTCAGTCTGTAAGCTTATCCTGAATATTGTCTGAAGTGGGATTTGGAGAATATTATATTCAGAGAAAAGCAAGTTTAGAGGGATTTTGCTGATACCAGATTTGAAGAAAACCTAACATGATAACCTAACTTTTCTGAAGATGAAAAAGCTTCCAGCTGACAGCTAATGCAGGTGTCCATAGTCAGATATAACAGAGTATTAATGTATCTACAGAGTAAAGAGAGATAAAACCTTGCTTATGTTTTAGGCTCATTTGTATGTGTGACAAGTATTATCCAGAAGTTGCAGGTTATGATGGTAACAAGGCAATCAAGGACAAAAAAAAAAGGAGACAGGAGTAAATAGGAAGTGTTTTCATCCTGATTGAAAAGAGGGCCCTTCAGAGAGCTCAGGAAGGATACTTACAGCATGAATTTTAGACATCTGGTTAAAGTTCATAAATTAAGACAGTCAGCCTAAAGTTTACTCCAATGGGAGAAGGAGACATTATTCTTTCTCCCTCTCTATTTTTTTTTTTTTTATCTTTCCTGTTCAAATCTCTAATTGGGTCATTTAATCTGATTTGCCCTAGCACTGTAGTTTGAGTCAGCAGAATTCTTTTGAAATACATTTCCTTATCTCTCCTGCTTGCCATGATTTTGCAGAAAGGAAAGGGCTTGGGGTTTCAATTGAGACCATCTCAAAATGTGAGGTTCAGGAGTCTTCAGGTATTCAGCCCACAGAAGTACACTAGAAATGAAGTTAAGCCTCTGCACTGCAGGTGGTATGGAAACTTTTGCTTTGTTCTTTATGTTCAGTTCTTGCTATGTTTCCATGTTTGCTGATGCAGACACAGTCCCTGTAAATGCCCTCACCAGTATTCACTGATGGTGGCACAGACACCTGCACTATTTCCAGAACTGAACCCATGTCCCTAAAACTCAGTTTGGAGAGGTCAAAATTATCCTGGAATCAGATTTTAGTGAAAGTTCCTTTATGATTACTGTTTTTCTGAGAGTCTGTTTGAGGGGAAAGGTGTTAATCGATTTATGCTTAAATTTCTCTCAATCATTCACACTAAAATTGCCAGGCTCTCTTGAATCTTGGAATTGTCCACAACCTGCCCTACAAACCCTTCTTGCAATACTTGGCTCAGTGATATGTATAGCCAGAAGAGAGTTCTTAATTTGGAGTTGCAATTAATGCTGTGTTGGAATGTCTTTGGTGGTCTGACACTCACTTCAATCAGCTGTCAGCATTAGCATTTATGATGGCTGCAGCTGGTTGTAAATTCAGTTAACATTTTTCCCATTGCAGAAAATTAAAAAAATTGATAAAAGATCATGTCAAAGTTCACTTCAAGTCAAGAAAATACTGTAATTCTTTAAAAAAAAAAAGGAAAATCTGTTCCTTCTTGTACCCCAACAAAGGTAACTGCTTTACTGCAAGATTACTACTATCTAGCAGATTAAGCACTGAATGATGAAATGAATAGTCTTATCTATTGTTAATTTGCTCAGACATTTTGGAATGCTGGATCTTATTCTGCCTGTGTCTCATTTTCACATTCTGATGGAAAAATGTTTTTTTTTTCCATCACAATATGTGAGACAGGAAAAGAAGATGTATCTCTCTACAAAGGAAGTATAAAGCTAGTAATTTTTTATTTCATTCTTCCAGATGAGCTTAGTATAAAAGTGCATATTGGCAAGGTAGAAGCAACTCTGTGAAAAGAACACAAGATCTGCTTGGGAAAGGAGAGCTGGTGGATCTTCAAAGGCTCAAGCCTTTGAAAATAAAATAGACGTTCCCCCCACTAAATAGGAATGTGATTCCTCTGGTAAAACTTTGAGGATGCAAACTGTGAAATACTGACACGGAGCTGCTGAAGCCAGTGGCATGGCAGAGGAGGTGTGGCAGCCCTGTGTCCCCAGGTTCAGCCTGGGGACAAGACCAAGCATGTATTCCCAAGAGGAAAATGCACACACACACAGACACACACACACACGTGATTCCTATACACAAACACACACATATGTCATCATGTATACACAGGTATATGTATCTGGCACACAGAGTGCACACAGGTGGCATTGGGGCCCCCCCTGCCCCAGGGTGTCCCAGCCTGGTCACACTGTGTGGGGAGCAGCCCCTACCACAATCTGGTGGATGCAATGTGAAACTCTGAGAGAACTGGCTTCCTGTGCAATTGAAATGTGTGAGCTGATGTACAGTGTGCAGCTGAGCAGGTGAGAAACCCAAAGATATAAACAGGAACTGAGAACTGTTCCTGTCCCCAGGTGAAAGCTGAGACGTGGCTGACACAGAGATATCACCCAGGAAACCCTGTGTAGCTCAGAGTGTATAGAGGATTTTTTTTTCCTGTTCATTGTTATAACTAACAATATTTATCTTTTTTCCCCATAGGTTTGTAACCACCTCACTAATATGGTTACAAATATCTTTATATTTCTTATTGTTCTGAACTGAGCTCTAAACTCAAACTCTCACTTTGCAATACATTCCTCACTTGGAGCTTGGAGAGGTGAAAGACCCAATCCAATCTGTTGTTAAGGCTTGTCCTGGGTGCAGGCACCTGCCCTACCAACAGTGCACAGTGCTGTTTTCAGACCACACTGCTCATGGGCCAGCAGAACTGGCAATGCTGTAGCTCTGAGGGAGCCTGAAAAACTTCAGCTATATTCCCCTTATTGCAGTCAGATACCTCCTCACAGAAATGTGAATTTCCCCTCCCCTCATGAGAGCTAATGTGCCTTTGAATGCAGTTGCTTTCCCTTTTTCTGCTCTTTTTTAAGCACAAAAAGACCATCAAATCGCTCACCAAAGACTGTGTTCCAGCAGGGTGCTACCAGATGCTGAAAACCTAGTTGTGTCCACCATCAAGAATATTTCTCTTGAAGTTCATGTCCTCTAAGCACATAATTTTCTCTGCATTTCAAGGCTTTTGTTGTTGTTTTAAATTTTATTTTATTATTGTACTTATCCTATGATGACTGAGATTTGTGTGTGTGTATATATATATTTGAATGCTAGTTTTTTGAGACTGCATTTGCAGATGCATGATGGTCAGAAATTTAGCTTCAGAGGCTCTCGTGTATCTGTCTGAACACTCACATTCATTTTTTGTTCAGTTTAATGTCAAGAAGTCATACTGACATCACAAGATCTGACAACATTGACATAATGAAAATGTCAGCATATATGATGGCAGTAGTTTGCAAAAAAAAGTACTTGGTTTGGCTGGTAGTTGAGGAACTTGGAGAGCTCTTGATCTAATATAAGTTTTATTTTCCACAGTGAAACCAAGTTGTTTTAATAAAAATGCTCCAGTCATTAAGCTTCTCTTTGCTTAGTCGTTTAAATGTTCCCAAACTGAGGTTCCTTAAAGTAGCTACAAAAATATCCTGTAATAAATTTTGGCCATAATTCATAAACCCTGACTTCCAGTAAAGATAATATGCTTTTCACATATTTTTTTAAAGATTGCCTTAAACTTGAGACACTTCTCCTAAGACTTTTTTTTTTCTGATAACACACTTGAAAAGTAAATCCAAAAAATATTAAATCTTAATTGAAACAAATTAATGTAAAATGAGGTCCTTTAGGTCCAACAAGCTTTAGACATCTGTACTGAGGTGTGTCGCTATAGGACACGAGAAATAAAACACGTACTCACTGCAACTTGAAAGGTGAAACAGAACCAAAGTTTAATTTCTGACTCCATATATATAACTTTCCAAAGGTGACAGTGGATTGGAGGGTGACAGTGCCACCTCTCCAACAACACTGGACAAACTAACAGTCCATCAACTTTCTCCACCTACATGAAAGAATGAAAAACAATAAGTTGTTTACAGAAAAGTGTGTGAGAAAATTAGAAGCAGGAATGAAAACATCAGAAGGCATAAACATCTCAAAAAATCAGGGCGACAGAGGTGTATTTTAACAAGAATGCTAATTAATTGCTAAGTGCTGTGGTTGTTTTAAACTTTGACCATTAGCCTGCTGTAAGTATTTGCTCATGTTCAGTGGTCCTTGAAACAGCCTTCACATTGAATGGCCAAATTTTATCTGGATTTTGTGACATTCCAGGGGGTGAAAAGCCTTCTTACCCTGAAATAGGAGATTGGGTATCATTACACTGATCTTGCACGAATACAGGTCTTCAAAGGCCAGTGTTTGTTTGAAGACAACTACAACCACAGTATTTGGGAATTCTGTATCTGAGGAGAAGAAATCCATCTCCTCATCTAGGGAGTATATACTGTGCAGGAGGCTGACCTGGGAAATGGCAGTGATCTACTTGTTTTTAAAGTCTATTGATCCAATTGACCATTCATTCCCTTCTCATACCCACTGTTTTGTCTCTCTTTCCCTTTTAACTTTTTTCCTTAATCCATACCCCATTTCTGTATGGTCTGTCTTGTTTTTGTTACTCTGCAGTGCAATTACTGTTACTCAAAGACTTCAGGAATTGATATGTTTTTTCCTGGCCTTTGGGTTGGTTTGGTTGGGTTTCTTTATTCAGCACTTTTCTACTCACAGGCTTCTAAAAGAGATGTCAGAACAGCACATTTGCTCACATCTCCTTACCTACTTAGAGATGGGGCCAGACAATAAATAAATAAAATCTCTATTAGTCAGTCTCTGCCATTAAACCATATATAGATCTTTGATACCTGAAAAGCATCAAAAAAGTCTGGTCATGGGAAACCAGGTTATATTTATAGTCTTTTTAATCATATGGTAATTGTTTGGTACTCTTTTAAAAGCCTGTTCATCAGATAAAGTGTCAAGGAAAATTTTTTGTCAGTTTGAGCCTTGGTATTTGTGTATCCACAACACAGAAGAATGACCAAAGTAACATCGTTCATCAATTTTTACATATAACTTAAACTTTTCTTCCTTTCCATCAGGAGATGAAGGAAAAAAGAGAGAGAACATTAGAGGGAGCTGTTGTACAAAGGAAAAAAAACCCAGCATTATTTCAGAAACCTTTCATTTCTTGTAGGCAAAATAATAATAATAAATACAATGCAGAAGAAAAAGAGAGGGGAGTGAGCATGTAAGAAAGAAGCCATGACAGTTATAAAAGGAAATATGATTGTGTTTCGTTATTTGATGGACACGTCCCAAAATGCTGCTCTTTGGGATGGCACAACTGGGAGGGCTGCTGTGCAACAGACAGGCTGCTGGAAAATGTCAGGGGAACAGTCACCCTGAAGCCACCCGAGTCCTTGACCTAATTAATCTTGCAGGGCTTGACAGAGCATCGTTCAGTCCATTCACTGCTGCAAAGCACAAAGCTGTGCTGCTCTTTGTGCTGGGGAGGGAGCAGGAAGGAGCAGGGAAGTCAGGGTGGTGTGGGGAGCCCTGCAGAGGAATTGTCCCTTGTAAAAGAATGGTGTCACCTGGAGGGTGTTCAGTGACCTCAGCTCTTCTGTGGCTTGTGTTTTCTGTCTGCTGTGCCACCCTGGGCACTCGGTCTGCTTTAAAAGGATGCACCCACCAGTGAGGAAGGAGTGGCTCCCACTTTTTTGAGGAACTGGGCTTTATTATCATTTACTAAAACACCATTACTAAAACACCATGAAACTGCTTGTTACTTTCCCTGTCATGCATGTAAAATGCAAATTTTTTGGCTTTGTTCCCTGATAGAACATAATTTTTTCTGCTCCCTTTTCCACATGAAGACATCACACCATAAAAATGGGACCATCTGGGGGCAGGTCTAGATATTTTATGACTGTTTTCCAGATCCTCTAGGTTATTGTAACAAACAGGACTGAGTGAACAATTAAGAACCAAGATCCTTAGTAGACTCCACAATTGGGATTCAAAGTAGTGAGCAATTTTTTTAACACCAGATTCTGTGAAATTTGGTCTCAGCAGAAACAGTAACTGAAGTCACCTCTGTGTTCCATGTGCTTGTGGTTTTAGATTTTCCTTCCCTTTAAAATAATGATTTATAAAGCACAGTAGGGACTTGCAGTCTATTTTCTTTTTCTCTTTCAGGATATAATTTCCAGGAAAACCAAGAGAACACATTTGCTAGATTGAGACGAACTCAATCTCACTTTTTTGGTGAATGGTCCAGTATCCATTTTTTTCTAAATTTTCCTTAAATTGTTCAGACTACCAGGCAGGTGTTAAATTTTGAAAGTTTTTTTGGTTTTGTGCATTTTCAATATTTTCACATATACAAAAGAGAGCGTTGCATTTTGGAATTTACTTAAATTGTGAAATGTGCTTTTTTTATCAAGCATCTCTTGGTTTTAATTTGTTTTCAGTTATCTTGGAGACATTTCTTTAGTCCACATGGTAACTTTGAAACAGGAGAATCTATAGAATTGGGATTCCTTAATAGTAGCACTACAATCCTGACAAACTTCACTCTTAGGAACTATAATAGATAAGGAAGTACAGAAAATTATGTTCACTTAGGATTGCAGCTTGAAGGACTGCACGCAGACCTTTTAAGGACACAAAATAAGATGGAGAACAGTTTCCATCCCTACATCACAGTGACTAACTGTCCCATTCTGTGCATTTGATATGTAGGTTTTCAAAATGAATTTCAGTTAAGGATTGACCTCATTTATTTTTTTCAAGAAAATAAAAGCAGAAGTAAAAACATGAAAATAAAACCATTTGGAGGAAGAACAAAAAGTCTCCTTCCATCTGTAAATCCCTCTATTTTGAATTCTCTCACAGCTTTACTCTTCCTGCACGTGGTGAGCAGATGACTTAATTTTACATTCTCTCTGTAAAAGTATATCAGTAGCTGCATTTGCCATACTGCTGAATACATTAAAAAAACTTATTCAAACAAAGTTTAAAACTATTTCAAAACTAGAATGTTAATGTATACCATTTTGGAATTCAAAGGAGTGATCCATATGAGTACCTCTGATAAAGATATGACATTGATATTTTTAATTTATTGATGATTTTGAATTTTGGTGGAATCTCAATTGATATTGAATGCAGAGAATTTAAGATTTTTTTTGTATTTGAATACAGGCAAATTTATTAGAATTTGGATTTTAATATTAAGGATACTAACTTTCTTGAAACATAATGGCATTCTATACTATGCAGTTCCAGAATCTGAATTCTTCTGCATCTTGAGAAACCAATGGAATAATACGAAACTTTAATGAACGGTAAGTTTATATAGTGTGTGTGTGTGCATGTGTGTGTCAATGGTTTTAAAATATTTGGCACTTTGTATTCAAACCATGAGCTCTCTGGCAAGATAACTAAGCCTGTTTGGGATTTGATTTGAAAGTATTCATGATGAACTGGAACCTCTTCATGATGCTTTGACATAAGGCCTCTTCTAAACCTTATAGCCTTTATATTCTAATATTTAATACAAGCCAGAGATACATGTGAAAATATCATTATGTGTCTGGAAGAAATGTCTTTTATTTAAGTGCCTGTATTTCTTGCATCTTGGTTAGACACCCAATTGGCAGACATGGATTGTTAAAATGGCAATTAGTAAACATGAGATTAATGCAGTCTTGCTGACTTTATTAGCCATACCATGCCACTTCAGTCAGAAATATTAGATAGGATGCAGAAGAATGGAAACACCTCAGTCTCACTGAGAGTGGCAGGAGGAAGAATCTCTGTCCTCATGCCTGGGCAAAGGCTTGCTGAAATTTGCCTCACTGAACTCAGAACTCCTGGAAACAAATTGTGCTTATGTCTGGATCTGTAGTCAACAGCTTCAGGTTCTCTGAAGCAGGAATTCTATCTTGGTCTTTTTTGTTTTATCCCTTTTGGATTTCCTTTTAACAACTGATATTGGAAAAAGCACAAAACTCTTGCAACCAAATGTGAGCTTTAGATGCAACTTTGGAAGAATGGGATTAATTAGTTTTGGAATAGGATTACTTGGGGTAGCTGAAGAAAAATTTTTCTCTTGTTTTTTTTTTGTACCATTCTATTAGATGAAGAAGACAGACTCAGTAAAAAAGTTTTCTGAAGATGCTGAATTTCAAAATATAATAAAAACGATTACATGGTCCACAGCATCTTTCCCTCCCAACTGATCTAATCCTACTTTCCTTACAGGGCTGTGGACATGACCCCTTCCAGACAGCTCTGCCTGGGACATGCAAATCACTATTACCTAGTACCTTTGGGCATATGTCAGAAAGCTGCTTATGACACAAGTCTAAATGCAGGTCAAACACAGACTCATTTTACAATCACTGTGTTGCTGAAGTGCTTTTAGGATAATTTTACTGGACAGTAAATTTCTGTAATATCTGTAATCAGATAACACTATTTGCAGGGTTTTTTAAGTGACTTTGACTAGATAGATAGAGAGAATTGCACTTTGTCTTTAGTAGGACTAGAGGTATAAGATATATATTGCTGAACACAAAACAGCTGAAATACCTTACAAATATGAAATAGCAATCAGAAATATGGATATCTCTAAATCCCACAGCTGTCAGTCTGGCTTCTTTCTTTAGCAGAAGGAAAGGTAGGTAGCACCTGAATATTACTTTAACCTCTTTATTGTATCTACAGGGGATCTTCTACAGTAATATACCAACAGGCTTCCTGAAACAGGTTATCTCAATTTTCATAAGCAGTTGTACCTGATTTTTTTAAAGTAGTATTATATTACCCCATTATGTACCACTGTTGAAGTTTGTAAATACTGCTCTTGTACAGGTTCCTCCCTTCTCCCTTTATCACAGCTTCTTTTTAATGACTTTTACATACTTCCCCTATGGACTGGAGATTCTGTTAAGATCCATGTGGGAGGCTGCAGGGAGAAAGAGGTAGGCAGTACAGATACAGTCCTTACAGAAAAAGCTTTCCTTGTGGCACCCAGTTAGGTATGACATGAGGCCTCATTTTGACTGCAGTAAAGATGAAAACTTGACTCCAATGTGCAAAAAACAAGCAGGATAATAATTCTTGGATCTAAACTGCCCTGAAGAGCAAGGTAAGAAGGGGATACTAAGCCCAGAGTGTGTACAATTCTTTCTGTCACCCCTCAGAGGGAAATAAGCTCTTATCAAGATAAATGAGAAGAACATCAATTGAACTAAGGCATATATCCTTAAAAATGAAAAAAAAATCTTTCTCCAGGAAAAGAATCTTCAAGAAAAGATCATAAAATGAAAACAAGAAGAAATAAAGATGACAACAAATTTCTAACTATGTTGCTGGAAAGACAGTCACCATGCCACCAGTACCAAAGTCAAGGACTCACCACTAGACCTGTGGACTATGCTTCACTGAATAGCTCTGTCCAGGTATTCAAACTGCTCTTGCTGAAATAGATGTTACTTGGTAGTAGGATGCTGCATCTTGTGTTTTGCAAGCCAATATTTTTGTGTGAAAGCACGACCAGCACATTATTTTCCTTTATGGTCTCCTCTGTTTCTCATTTGGAAGAATTGTAATCTTATTTTTCATTGCTTTGACTTTTCAATTCTTCATAACTTGTTCACTCTAGGTAGTTCTAGACTATCAAGGTGGACAGTGGGTAAAGCCCTTAATACACTAGAATATTTTGAAATTACATTATAGATAAATGGATTCTTTGAACTAGAAGTAAGTAAGAATGTGTTTGAAACACTGAAAAAAAGGTAATTTTAAATGTTTCTGCAGTAAGAATTACTCTAGTACTCTATGGGCTACATTTCTAGTATTTTTGACTCAGTAATCATTGTCACTACTAGTATAATCAATAATATGATCAGTATTGCTCAATAATCCAAATCATTTAAGTACTGATTACTCTTGCTGCTGACTACCATGGAATTTTAGATGGTGGTTATTTAGAAATAAATACACATTTTTTAGAAATAAATAGTAGAAATGAATATCTCATACAAAAGTAACAGAACAATTTTATTTCAAGAATAATCTTGAATGTATAATTCAAGAATTTATAGAAGCAAATGAAATGTGGCACACTGACTGGCAGGTGAAAATTTCTACAATAGTATTATTACCCACACATGGCTGCAAGCATGTCAAGTAATGCTATATCTCAAAATAAACTCAGCAGTAAGTCTCATGATCCCAAACTTTTGTTCCTGTGATTCACCAGAAAAGAGATATTTGAGATAGTGAAGCCAGACCTTTTCCATGCACTTCCACCATAGGAACTCCTGGCGTGTAATTCTGTGTCCCAGTTAGTACCTGATTTGTACCTTGGATTATTTTTTTACTTTTCAGTGAGCAGGACTTACATGTCTGACTCACCTTCTGGAAGCTAGTTCAGTGAGCTTTATTTGCCCAAATTAAAGCATCTAAATTTAAAACACTGAATCTGAGCTAATCACTTTTGTATGCTCTGCAGCTGAGGAGAAATCTTTGCAGAGAAGTCCTTGCAGACGGCATTCCTCTGATGGTGGATATTCACATATGGAACAGCCAGGCATCTTCTGCAAGTGCAGCTAATGTTTGATTCACCTGCTAAACGTTTGATTCATCTGCTAAAAAACATCTGTATCAGGATAGAGGATCTCATTTTAGAAATTTCTACTGCTGTTCTATATTGTCTACAATGTAACTGTGAATGATTATTTTCCAAGGCGATGCATTGTCCCCTAAATACCACCTGCATTGAATCCAACTAAAAACTGACTTTTTGAAAGTTTTTATTCTCTAAGCCCAGTGTAATGCTTGAAAGAAATCACCCAATATTTGACTGTGGACATCATGGGGATTGGCAAAGGCCAAAATGGGTTGGGGAAGAGTGATTGATCCAGGGTTAATGAGCTGCCATGCACTCAGCCTGTGAAACATACTTGTGAGTCATGTTAGACTTTGAGGGAAAAGTAATAAAGGAAAATCACAGACCAGCTGAGGTCAGACTAAAGAACAACTGCAGACCTTTGGTCCCTAGTGAGGTCTGGCCTGAAAACAGAAGCTTATTGGAATGTTTCTAGCAGTTGATTCACCCTTTTGTGTGAGGGTCTGACTCTGAAGTGGCATTTTGAGATTCCTGATCCCGACTACAGTTGTGACACTCCTATCCTGCAAAAAGGTAATTCCATCCTAGCTGTCAATTTATGTTTGTTTGTGGGCTTCTGAACCTCCATAAGCTTCCTAAACTGTACAAATGTCACTGTCCTCGTGGCACTGTAGAAGGGAGATGTGTCTCACTGATAGGCTGCCTTGGGACAAGAAATGGGTCCTTATTACACATTCTCACAAAGTTTTAATCATGCTAACGTATTTCTTGTCAAGGTAAAGAAAGATTATTCCTTTCATTCAGAAGCTCATGGCTTTAGCTTTTAGGATTCACTATGTATCAGAACTTTATTGATGCATTTTTAGTATTAGCACCAGTCTCAGCTTTCCAGAGCTCCAGGGTACACCCCCAAAAAAGAACTTCAAGCGGCAACTTCTGTGGCCAAACCATGGTAAGTGCAGTGCTTCAGTATTTTTGCTGAGAGAGAAGAGAAAAGAAAAAAAAAGGAAAAAGAAAAAAAAGAAAAAAGGGAAAAAAGAAAAAAGAAAAAAAAAAGAGGAAAGAAAAAAGACAAAAGAAAAAAGAAAAAAGAAAAAAAAAGAAAAAAGAAAAGAGAAAAGAGAAAAGAGAAAAGAGAAAAGAGAAAAAAGAAAAAAGAAAAAATAGAAAAGAAAAAAGAAAAAAAAAGAAAAAAAGAAAAAAGAAAAGAAAAGAAAAGAAAAGAAAAGAAAAGAAAAGAAAAGAAAAGAAAAGAAAAGAAAAGAAAAGAAAAGAAAAGAAAAGAAAAGAAAAGAAAAAAGAAAAGAGATAGTAAAGAGCACTTTTAATACCTTAATTTTCTTTGATAATGCTTCTCATAGCATACTATGCTTTTCTAGTAATATATCTTTTTAAATGCCTCAGTTCAATTTCATGGAAAAGTTCAAAGCCTGTTTTTGTATAGTTTTTCTTTCTCGGTCATTATCCATTGCAAATAATTATTTTGTTTCCTTAAATTGGAAGTGCAGTATGTAACCTTTTCCCCAAAATCTTCTCTAGTTATTCACAGTAAGAAAACAATGATATTGTTTCCAAGCCAAATATTTACCCCTAAATTAGTTTATTACAAAAGACATTCTTTCATTAAATAAATGATAAAAGGAAGACCAGCATAAAAACTGACTTAGTAGGAAGAGGTAACTTGCAAAAAGAAAATAAATAGGGATAAGTATGTGGTGTGGGAAAAAAAATTCCCAAAGCAAAAGAATCATTATTATTAAAGTAATGGCTATCAGATTACTTGCATCTAAGATGTTACTCCAGCATTGGACATTACAGCCTAGTAATGACAATGGTGATACAGCCAACTGTGAAAATGCCACATCTTCACTATTATTTAATTCCCTGCTTATACACATCATCATTAAATATCTCAAGTGTTAAGAAACATGGAAAAAACTTTTTAAAGTGACTAAGCCCTATGTCTTCTCTAAAGTCCAAAATACTTTTCTCATGGTGTCAATTGATGGTTAAAAAACCTAGCTAAGGGAATAGTATCAGGAAATCATTCATATTGGTATGCTTGGTCACAGTGATCCAGTCCTGATTATACTTCACACAGGAGGCCCTGGAAAAAGCCAAACTATGACTAAAAGGTCAGCAGCATAGCTAGACAAAATGATACTGAACTCAGTGCCAGGAAACTGAATTTCCCAAGTAAGGTTCTGCTGTGACAATGTGAAGCTTGTCTATCCAATGCAAACCAACAAAGTTGCATAAGTTGCCTTATAAGTACTCAGGAATTAACCCCTCTCAATATCAACAGGAAGATTCACCCCAGGTAAAGCCTCACCATCTGCTACCACGTTTGAGTGGAACAATGTGATGGTTCTGCAATGACATCTCTTGTGATAGATGTGGGCTAAAGAAACACATGTATCACACAAGAATTTCCTTTGTATGGGAAATATAGAATTAAATATTAGTTTAATGGAAATATTTTAGAATATAATAAATGTACAGCAAACAGTTATTAGTTCAGCAACAATGACACTGAAATAATAGTGTAAATTATCTGTGGAATAACAAAAAATCTAATAACAAAATACAATATATATCAAAAGTTTCTCTCATATTCTTACCCTTTCTCTGAGTCTTAAGTTGATGGCTTTGGTGTGGATGAGAGGGTTAAAAAACCATCAATTTCCCAGGTCCCTCAGGTGAAGAAGTATGATTTTACAGGTGAAGGATTTCTTCCTTTTCCTTGCTGAGAGGAGTATGATGGTCATAGTTAATTCCTCTTCACACTGGCATCCACTCATGGCTATTTTTAATATATGCTCTAGCACAGTTTATACCTAGATTTTTTCTTTATTGATGTCTTATTCCATGTTGTATCCAAAGGTATTACAGATAGTAGCCATTACATATAAAGTAAAAGTACTTGCTCTTTGTTTTCTTTGTCACACCTAAAACTGGTTTTAGGTTCCTACCTAGCTCCCAAGGATGCATTATTTAATATTCAGTAATTGTTCATTGTTGATTTGATTATAACCCTTGTACTTGTGTTCAAACTTTCTGGGCCTTTACTTGCATTGCACCCTTGTATTCCTCTGCCACATCTGTAGACCAGGGTCATCAGGAGTTCATTCTGTATAGAGCAACTACATGTTAACACTCTCTATTACTTTCAGAAATGTATCAAAATTATTGCAATAATAGGCTTTGCATGTTCCAGTTGCACAAAGCTAAGCAAGTCTAAAAATAATTGGGTGACAGCTACCTTGTCTTTACAAAACTGATGTTAGAGATAAAACAAGCAACCTCCAGGCAAGCCTAAGATAGGCTTACTGGACTAAGCAAGCCTGACAAGACCCAGTCCTGCGCCCTCAGAGAGCCAGAAAAATGCCTTCAGCCTTTTATTAGCAAAAGCAATACCATATTTACTGGGCTACATGAAACTACCCTTTTTCTGGTTTAGTCTTTTCTAGTTTGTAGTAATGATCTCAACAAATGCTCAGAATCTTAGCACTGCTGCAGGGTTTGCAAGCACTTTTTATTGCATATTTCACAAGGAAACAAATCCCAGGAGAATTAAGGTCCTTCTTTCCTGGATTTGTGTTTTCGTATAGTGTACTATTCAATATTTTAAGCCAACTAATATGCTCAGAAGTATACTTTCAAGATGCTCCTGAATTATCCATTTCTCCACTCTGGCAACGTTTCAGAATACATGATAGGACAGAATTATGTTGCAGTAGTTATGCAAGTGAAAAAAAAATCTGTTATTTAGCTGTGTCCCACTTTTATATTAAAAAAAAAAGCTGTTTCAGTTTCTAGTAGTGGTGGAAAGCACATTCCTCTCTGTTGATATATACAGATGAAATGTTAGCTGTAGAACTAGTTGTAAGAGGCTCTAGATCATCCTCCTTGGACCTATTTTTGGAATTCAATTAAAATTCAAACAAACAATAAAATCTCTGCCTGGATATAAACCCAGGGCAAGACTCAATTGCACTGAGATGCTACATTCAGGTTAGGGAATTTACCTTTATTAAGTCAGATGCAAAAGTCTAAAATTAAGGACGGGATTCATTTTACCTGCTTCCCCTAGGAAGTAATGATGGAATGAGCAAATCTTTGAAATTCCTGTTTGTCTCCTCTGACTCTAAAAGGGGGCTAAATCATTTCCTTGATGTATAGACCCAAATCTGATCTAATAAATCCAGTTGTATGTGATGAAATATCTATACCCTAAGCTTCTAAATGTAAGAAAAGATAGATGACATGAATGTCACAGCCTAGTAATAACCACATAGGTTATTGAAACAAATCTAAATGCACTGATTTAGCATGACACTTAGAATATGTTTATGTAGACAAGACACAGTTTTTCCCCCCAGGAAGTCAAGAAAAGAATATATGTCTCTCACAAAGGACATAAAGGACTCGGTGTGATGGTTGCCACCTACACTCTTAAGAGAACTTTCTGTGTTTAACTCTTCTATAATGAGCACTCGTTTGCCTATAAATATTATTGTGTATTAACGACATGGTTTGTCACAAGTCTCCTTGTGTAGTCCAGTTATGCTGCAGATTCACAAAGGAATGCATGATCATGAGAAAAATGACCCAAATGGAAGACAGACTTTGAAAAACCAGTAATGATCAAAAAGATTTTACCAGAACAAAGATCTCACAGTCTTAAACAAGTCCAGTAAGTAAATTAGGCAAACAAAATCCTAAGAGATAAAAGTCGTGTATTTGCAGTATGGTAGAAGTATTCTTGTCTTTTCAAAGCAAAATTATATTTTATAGATGGTGAAACTGCAGTTTAGGTTGTTAAGGAAGGCAAGTAATCCAAATGTCACAAGATGGGACAGTGGAATATATCTCAGGTTAGAAGAAAAATGGACCTGAAAGACTCCAGTTAAAGCAGGAATTTTCTCACGTGCAGGACATGGTGCCTGGAAATTCCTTCTATCCAGTCAGCACAGTTATGTGATGCTGTCAGATTTTTGAGGAATATTCTCTTTGCTCACTTTGCTTCTAATTATATTGAGTAAATGTCCACATCAATCAATATTGTAAGTTTCTATTTGCAATTTTTTTTTTTTTTTAATTTTTTTTTTTTTTTTTTTTTTTTTTTACAATTTTCTACAAACAGCCATATTTGGCTACATTCATTTTGTGTCCTGCAGAATTATATTTGAAATGGTTGTTTCACTATCTTAAAAGCCAGTTGTGCTTTTAGGAGCATATTAATCCATAACCATTACTTGCTTAAATTGATCTAATATACAACAAAATTTGCAAGCAGCATGTACAGAGTTTGTTGACCATAAAACCAAAAAAAAAAAGTGTTTTACTGGGTCAGATCAAATTTGTTTCTGAAAATGGCTCTACAACAGTTAAAGAGCAGAGTTACTTCATTCTCCTAGTACTTTCCAAGCCTTGTTAAGGATGTCAGAGACTATATGCTTGTGTAGATTTTAACTGTGCACTTAAGAACATGTTGCCCATGAGTTTGCCTTAACCTTTTTTGAACAAGCTCAGCTGCCTCCCCCATTTACCTTCTGCAACTAGTTCCAGAAATTTAGTACACACTCAGTAAATTCTATTTTATTCTATTGCTGAAACAATTTCAAACAATAAAAAAATCATAATATATGGCTTTTGTCCAAATAGCTCTTGAACTTAATGGAAATCCATATTTATAATAGAATTTGTTTATAGGATATAATTTCTCCAATCTTCATTGTTATGTGCATTGAGTTTGTGTGGCAAGGTTTTGCTAGCTGGGGGCAACAGTGAGGATCTTGCAGCACCTTCACCCGTGTGAGACACAGAGACAGTGTCCAAGATGCTCCAAGATGGATCAGGCCAAGTCAAGCAGCAGTGGTGGCAGTGCCTCTGGGAAAACAGATTTCAGAAGGGGGAAAAGGACCCGGGCAACAGCAGGTGCAGGCAGAAGGAGGACTGAGGAGACTGTGTGAGACTCAGAGCCTGCAGAGACCACGGCCAGTGAAGAAGGGGGGGCAGGAGGTGCTGCAGCCGCTGGGACTGAGGCTCTCCTGGAGCCTCCTGTGGTGCTGACAGACCATGGTGAAGGAGCTGTGCCTCTGGAGCTCCTGGAGATCAGCACTGGAGCACAGGAGACCCCACACCAGGGCAGGTGGATTCCCAAAGGAGGCTGTGGCCACAGGGAAGCCTATGCTGTGCTCCTGGCAGGACCTGTGACCCCATGGGGACCCACACTGGAGCAGTCTGCTCCTGAAGGATCCACTGTGGAGCAGTTCATGGAGAGCTGCAGCCCATGTGAAGGGTCACATCAGAAAAGGTCACAGTGACACTCCAGGCTGAAGCAGGGAAAGAGTCTGAGGAATCCTTCCCCAGGGAGGGAGGAGTGGCAGAGACAGTGTGTGATGAACTGAATGCAGCCCCCATTCCCCATACCCCTGAGCTGCTGCAGGGGAGGGGGCACAGAAAATCAGGAGTTAAATTGCACCCATAGGGAAGGGTGGGTTTGGGAGGAAATTGTCCTTGGGATTTCATTTCCCTTATCTGATTTAATTAGTAATAAATTAAATGTCCCCAAGTGGAGTCTGTTTTGCCCATGACTAGAGCTGGTAAATAATTTCTTCGTGCCCTTATGTCAGCCTATGAGATTTTCATTATATTTTTTCTCCCCTGTCCAGCTGTGGAGGAAAGTGACAGAGTGGCTTGGGTGGGTACCTGACATTCAACCAAGATCAACCCACCACATTATGGCTCAGTAGATTAATAGGATATGACACATGATTTTCTGGGTGTTTCCTGATATCCTCTCTTTCAGTGCCAATTGCTTCAGATTTCAAAAAAGGCTTGATAATTCCCAGCTCTAACTCTATTGCCTGCAGAATATGTAAATGATCTTATGATCTTAGGAAAATGAGCTCTTTTTCCATGGAAAAAATTATTTTATTATATTTCATTTTGGTTTATTTTATTTTATGTATTTACTTTTATGACTTACTGATAATCTCCTTTAATGATCTGGGTTTATAGTACTATGCTTTACATAGTAGAAAAGTAGATTATTTACCCAAGATATGTAACATACTAAAATATATGGTCTGTTTAAGTAAGAGAATTTAAGATGTGTGATGCTTTGGTTTCAAAACACAGATATGAAGATATTAATTATATTAGGTTGTTAGGAATAAGATGAAGATTCTCAAATTGCAAGTATAAGTATATTTAGAAAACTTACTTTTAGAGCTACTTTTGTCATGCCAAATTAACTATTTCATTTTGTAGTGTTTTCATCAACACTGAATTTCTTTAAAAGCAGAGGTAAAATGAAGGAGTATGGCAAAACCTGTGTTCAGAGATCATGCTACATTTCTGAAGGGACCAGGAACTAAATAACTAATTTCAAAGCAACCAGGATGGCTTTAACACCTTTCCAGAAGCCTCTGAATTTCAAATTACAAACAGCACTCAAAGGCAGCAGTGCAATAGTGCTGAAAAGAGCACTTAGTGAGAAGATCTGGCCCTTTTTGCTCACCTTTTTTTGCAATGCTATTTCTATCTCTGTGAATTTTCTTGTAAGGTGAAAACATTCGTCTTCATAAAAACTCTGATGACAGATTCAAAACGTATTGACCTTGGAGAAAGACATTTTTAATGTTGCACTTCAGTTGAAACGAAAATACTGCATTTCATAACATTTAGGTTGCAAACATCAAGGTAAAAATTCATATGCATCACCCTCATTTTTCTTGGTGATGCAATAATTCTTAATAACATCCCTGAATTTTTCTTTTATGTTTTATTTTCATGAAACACCTTGGATGTGAGATGTCATATTGCCTTTTTTTTCCCCTTTCTGGACAGAAGAAACAATCTTTTCATTAGTTGCAGTGAACACTGTGGAAAGAGGAAGCCTGTTACTTTTTAGTAAATACAAAACCGCTGAAAATTTAATGCTGAAAATATCTTAATG
Organism: Buphagus erythrorhynchus; assembly: GCA_013400855.1. Classification (NCBI taxonomy): domain Eukaryota; kingdom Metazoa; phylum Chordata; class Aves; order Passeriformes; family Sturnidae; genus Buphagus; species Buphagus erythrorhynchus. Next base: position 42,991 of record VZTT01051764.1, read on the forward strand.
CTTTTGTCATTACTTTTCTTCTGTTTACTGTCAAACAGTTGCTACAGCATCCTCTGTTGATTCTTTTTACATCATTTTTCTGCAAAAGTTCTCTGAAATTTTTTGTTGGGGAAATTTGGTGAATATTTTCTCCAGTTATTGCAGAAAGAAGAAGCTAAAACTTTATTTTTTGGTTTTCCAAACAAGGAGTGCAAAACTCTAAATCCAGTGACAATCACTGCAGTGTTTTTGCCTTTTCCTAACCAATCCCACAGCATTTTTCAGCTCCTCTGGGAAAAGTTTTTGCTTTTCCAGCAGAAGATAGACTATCACGAAATTACAGCTTATATCACTTTTTGGTCTGTTGGCCTGTTTTGACTGCATTTCATTTCTAGCTTGTAAAATTTGTAAATGACAAGCCCATCATTTCTTATCAGAGTATGTCCAGCATAACTGACATTAATTATAAAACTCTCCATCATCCTAGGTTACTGTATTGAAATATCATGAGATGAAATTGCTGCTGAGATTTCTGTCATCAATTGGACATATATTTTCAACTTGTTTGTCAAAAAATAATATAGATTACACCTCTGGTTATGGCTTGGTGAATATGTTTTTTAATAATAGATGGTGGTTATTCCTGATTCCCTGAATAATATGAAAAGATAGTAATGTAAAATTTTATCTAGGGATGAGTCAGGCACAAAGGAATGACTGTTTACATCTCTGCAGCATTTTGTTCTGACCTATATTTGGAAATTGCTACTTCCTTTGGATTTAAATAAACAAGCTGTTACTTTAATAAATTATTCTCACATATACATAAGTTGTGATAATTCCTAAATGTCCAAGGGTAACCCCCGACCTTGTCCCATGCACACACGCACACACACAAACAGACATACACACACTACAGGGAATACAGACCTGTTGGTCCAACCTCAGTTCCTGGAAAAATTATGGAGAGGATCATACTGAATGTTATTGAAAAATATTGAAAGAATACTGCAATCATTAGGTATACTCACCCTTGGGTCACAAAAGGAAAGTACTGCTAAACTAATTTAGTATCCTTCTATGACCTGGTCAGTAGCCTTGTGGATAAAATTACAGCAGTAGAGACAGTTTTCTGGATTTTAGTAAGTCTTTTTATACTGTCCCTCCCAGCATCCTTCTGGATAAGTTGTCCAGCTGTGAGATGAGCACAGTGCACTGGGTGGAGACTGGTGGATGGTCACACTCAAGGGGTTGTATTGAATGGGGCCACATCTGGCTGGTGTCTGGTCATCACTGGTGTTCCCCAGGGCCAGCTCTGTGCAATACATTTATCAGTGCTCTGGGGGCAGCAGCTGAATGCACCATTAGCAAATTTGCTCTTGATAGCACTGGGAGGTGCTATTTGTTAACTCCTTTGAGGGACAAGAGGTTTTGCAGAGGCATCTAGACAGACTAGAGCAATGGTTAGTGGGATTGAATTTAATAAGAAAAGAGCAGCATTCTGCAGGTAGGACAGAGTAAATCCAGACTAATTATAAATGAGGAGAGGAATGACTGGGCAGCAGCCCTGCAGAAAGGGAGCTGTGGTTGCTGGTCACAGAAGGCTCAGTAGGAGTCAGCAGGGTGCCCTGGTAGCCAGGAAGGCAAACCCTGTCCTGGAGTGCATCAAACACACCACCACAAGCTGCTCAAATGAGGTAATTATCCGGTTAGATTGGGTGTTGATGCTGCTTCACCTGGAGTTCTGCATGCAGTTCTGGGCCTCCCAATTTAAGAATAATTTGCAGGTGCTTGAGTACACTCAGAGGAAGGCAACAAAGCTGGTAGGAGGGCTGTATCCCTTTGATGAGCTTTCCATATATTGGCTTTGCCTTCCTAGCACCACTTCTAGGAAAAGAAGTAACAGTGTTTCTGTTAGTTTAGAAGACAATAGCAATTGTCCCTTTGTGCTTGGCTGACCCCAGACAGCAATAAGACACCCACTTCAACACTTGTTATCTCCCCTACCAATGGGTTGGGGTAGAAACTCAGAAAAGCAACAGCTGAGAACCTTGTGGTTTCAGTCAAACCCTAATAAGTGAAGGAAAGAGAAAAAACAAAACAAAACAAAACAAAACAAAAAAAAAAAGCAAAACCAAAAAACAACCTACCAGCCAACAAGTAGACAAAACCCAAAACAAGTGATGCAAAACTATAATTCACCACTCTACAAGCAGATCAACCAGTTTTCAAGCAATGGCTTCACAGGAAAGACCAGACCACTATTTTTTATGGCTGCACATCATGCTATATAGTGTGGAATATTCCTTTGATGAGTTTGGGTGATATGGCCTGGCTGTGTCCCTCTCTTTCTTGTGACCTCCTCCAGCCTACTCCCTGGTGTGGCAGAGTGAGTACCAGAGAAAGTCTTGACACCGTGCAAAGGACTACTTGGCAAAAGCTGACACTGGTGTGTTATTAATATTGTTTTAGCTGCAAATCCAAAAAGCAGCACTATATGAAGAAAGTTAGCTCCATCCCAGACACATCCAGTACACCCTTGATTTTGTGCACAGTATTTTATAGTATGCTATTATAATACCCTGTCTCCATCAAGCCATAAAGAGAACTCCTATTTGCAGGATGCCCATACATTTTATGTCCTCTGCTTCTGAGTGAGCACAGCAAAAGAGAAAGCTATGGAGAGCTGTATTTTTAGAAAGGGTAAAAAAGGGAAATAGTCCATCCTTTCTTTCAAGAAAGACATCTGCATATTATTAGATAATAGTGGAGCAGGTGTTTTGAGGATCAAAATATTTATGAAGACTGAAGACACAGTAGGAAATTACTAGGTGACAAGTTACTGCAGGCTGGTAGCTATAAACACGCAATCAGAAAATAAGCTGAAGTAGCTTACCCCTTAATGAGAAAATAACAAGCTACCTCATTTTTTCATTGAAAGCAGAAGTTTACAAACAGGCAGTTTCCAGTGAATTGCTAATGTACAGGATCACATTGCCCCTTAGCAATTGCTTGTGTTTGAGTACATCCAAGTCCATATCTTCAGTACTAAAAATTAATCTCTACAGTGACACAGAGAGTGGGTTGGACTGAAGCAAATCATGATTAAATGAAAACCTATGCAACATACTTCACTCAGTAATCTCATTTATACCCTACTTTGTGAAACCCCAAACAATTATGGTTGAAAAACACTGAGATAGTGCTAATGTTTGCTAGACAACACACATTTAACTTTTTCTTCTGCATAAATTTCAAAGGTGACTCTGAGGGTCCACTGTGCTTGTCTTTGTATCCTTAAGGCAGGTCGGTGACCCTCACTGCACACACCAGGCACAGAGCTTGATCAGCTCAGCAGGGCAAGGGGCAGCTCCTGCAATCTCTCAAGAGTTGCAGCTATCCCATATTCCTGCCTGCTGCTGGTCTAGGAGAGGGACATAAGAGTAATCGTCTCACGCAGACACGATAAGCTGCTAGCAACCTCTAGCTCAGTTTCTTCTGGCTATATCTCAATTGTGAAAGCACATTGAAGAGTGTTGGTCTTGGCTTCATCCTGTTCACACTGGGTCAGGGTCAGGGTCAGCATGATACAGTCTGGGCAGAGGCATATCAGCAGCATCACATAGACAAGGATCAAAGGAAACAGCCTGAGCTCAAATCAGCTCTGCAGCTAAAGCCTCTGAGCTCTGGGGCCTTGAGAGCTAGCATGGTAGAACAGAACAAGAAAGGGACTCACATGTTTTTTCACTCAGTCCTAGCTGAGATGGCTGGAGATCAGAACAGCACAAGATGCAAAGAATTACTACAGAGGGCACTCTCCTTGTGTAGGACTCTCCACTGTTATGGAGAGAAAAGCACAATTTAGCACCCAACTGTTTGAACTGCTAAGAGCCATGAAAAGCTAAGCTAATACAAAATGCTATTTAAGGCAAGGATAATGAAGAAGGATGCCCAGCAGTTGGAACCTGGAGATATGGGTGTGACACAATACTATTTTGAGAACAATGTTTTGTGCTTGTAGTTGTTGCTGTGTGAGCACATGGGCGATGACTGCAGAGGATAAGAAGGGAGGACAGCCCACAGCAGAGACCTGCAGTTAATGAGAGGCTACTTTATACTGCATCAGACTTCCAAACCAGCTGAATGAAAATGCAGTTTCTACAATGTAAGCACTTCCTTCTTTAAGTGAGCAGCAGACCCAGGAGGCAAATAAGAGATTAAAGCAGATTCCTACTTGCAAGCAGAGTAAAATAGGGACCACATAGGCACTTTCATTAATTCAGGCTCAAGTCCCTTTCTAGGCCTGTTTTGGTCATTATTTGTCACCTTGTATTTGTATGCATGACAGTTCTCTTTAGTACAGAACAGAAGCCAGCTCTGTGTATGTTTGAAATGAACAGTGAAAGATTTTTATCCAATAACCTCTAATTCAGCTGTCTTCACAGAAGCAATTACCAGAAATGAAGAGGAAATTTGTTTAGTCATTCATTCACTTAGACATTTCCTGAAAATGTTCTCTTTGACTGTCAGTGTATTAGATTTTCAAACATCTNATCCTAGAGCAGACTAATACAAGGTTAAGATAAATATATTGGGAAAAAATGAGCAAAATTAGCAAATTCTGGCCCAATTTTTTTTTTCCAGAAAGCGATATTCTGGGTATACCTGATGAGCTGCAGCTCAGCTTTTCACATTAGCAAGATCATATGAATGGGTGGTTCTTTCCTAATCTGATGGCAAACAGAGAAATAGATTCTTTGTCCAAAAACTCATGATTATGAATGCAGATAAGTTATATGTGATGTTTTATACTATCCATTAACAGTGCTTCATTTAAG